>JAKUCV010003403.1:4209-14250 GCA_028386065.3 Turnera subulata | reverse complement strand
GAATTAACAGACTACGAAAAGGGAGAATGGAGGTTAATTAATGAGATCGTTTTTAGAGATATGGACACTGATGATGTTGCTTTGAAACAAGCAATATGGCATGACAGTGGCCTCGGAGTAGTGAGTTTGGGTTTGGACCCAAACGACGAACATACTGTCTACTTTTACTTCAGTAGCAGCAGAAATTCCGTTAATCGAAGACGGATTTTCTCATGCAATTTGCAAACAAAGAAAGTTGAATTGTTGCATCCTACAATTAGCCGGCGGTGCTCTCAGGAAGACCTTTTGTATGCTTACATTAATGTGTTTCAGTTTGCATCATCAGATTGGCCTACATGCTCCCACGAAATGCCACTCCCCACTGCTGATTGAAGCAGTACCTCTCCTTCATGTAGTATTGAAGCTAGGAGGAGTTTTTATTATAATTAGGAACCATTTTTTTTGTTATTTTTTTGGGAGAAGTTCAAATACTTCATCTTTATTTCAGTTTCAAAAGGTTGGAAAGTATGTCTGCATAAATTGGATTGCTGCTCCAAAGGATTTGTAATGCAACAAGACAAGCCTAATAAAGTTGTCGACCAATTTTTTTTTTTTATTGCTTTTGCTTTCACCTAAAATAATGAACTTTTTGTGGTAGTTAAAACAGTGTGGTCAACTAGTCCCCTAATTCCTAACACCAACAGTTGCATTCCTCTAATTTGTAGTGCAGGCATCATTCTTTCAATTATAACCATTGTAGAATGTAATGTATTGTAATTGTGTTCTGATCTTTTGGTCAGTATTACCTGGACTGTTTGCTTAGACATGAGATCATTTTTGTTTTGCTATATATATATGTTTATGGAGCCAGCCGATTTGGTGCCTTTTCACTCTGCTGGCCCTGTGAGATGTGTGTGTCTGGGTTTACTGGTGGTGGTGTGGGTGGGCAAGGGGGGCTATATAAAGCAAAATTAATCAGGGTTGGTAAGATGAACAACGGGGAAATCTCAATGATCACAGATAAAAACCAACTGTTGAGGTTCAATTTGGAGAATAAGGATTTCCAAATGCTTTACGATGGAGATCAAACAGTAAATTGTGTTTGGTCTGAATGCTTATCATATGTAGAAACGTTACTATCACCGCATGGTTTGGTGTAAGAAGCTAGTCCTTCAATTAATGATTCCACATGAAACGTCCTCCTTCCTGCTCCCTCTGGTACTTTCTTTGGCCTACAAATGCAGGTGGCGAGTACAAAAAGCCTCTTGCCTTATTATCGGTTCCGCACTCATATGGTCCATTTGGCTAACGCGCAGTGATCTGATCTTCAACAACAAGGAGCCACAACGGGACAGTCTTTTTGATCTTGTAATAGCCATAGCTACCTTGGTGGCTCAAAAGTATCCGTCCATCCTTCCCTTATTCCTGCAGCAGATAGGATATTTATGGGTTTGGGTTATGGTTAATGGATGTATGGTGCTGTAGGAGGGCAATTTAAGGAGGTTTTACATATTTCCATTCCATGCAATTTTCTATTGTACCTATGTAACTGTTTCAATTAGTTTCAGTGTCAGATTCGTTGGGTTGCTATAACTGTTTCAACTCTCAATTTCATCCATTTTTCCCTTAAAAAGAAACTGAGCTGATGAATATAATACAACTCTTCCAAAGTTCCGGCATCTGGCTTTACAGAGCAACTACCACCACACCCTTCAAAAAGTTCTTTTTTTTTTTTCAAAACTAACCATGCCTTGGATAAAACACCAAAAGAGATGCCACTACACCATAAGTGGTGTTGGCATGAACTCTTTATTGCCATAAAAACATATCAGCCACTGAATTAAAGAAGTAATATTTACATTAGATACAACTCTTTGCAAGGCAACAATTGGTTTCCACTTGATCATTTATCCAAATTTGACAAAATTATAAAGCAATGCACTGCAACGCCAAAGCCAATCAACGATGGGAGTACCAGAGAAACCTAACTCCTTAAGCCGCTCCTTCTACAGGTCTTCGTCTTTTAAAACCTTGTTCGCGCCCTTCGACTGAACGTTCCTGGGATTTCTTGAGGTTCACAGACAGGTCTTTGACTACGCGAGAGGTACCGGATAGAACTACAATCAGAGCAGATGTTCACCTTAGTTTCAAAACGACCTCCTTCACCCCCTCTCCATCTACAGTTTTCAAATCAATGAGGATTTGCGTAGGTTGAAGCTTGGCAGGAGCGAGTACGAAGGGGCTTCACTTTTGTACCTGATCATCTTTAAACAATCAGCCCATGTAGAATTGATGTATTTCCATTACCATTTGAACAATAAGGATTGTTTTTTGGCAAGGATGGATTCAATGCCAAGCCTACCAAGGTCCTTTGGTTTAGGAATCTTGGACCAAGCAACGAGACAAATTTTATTGCGATCAGTAGTTCCATTCCAAAAATCTTCTCTTTGTAACCTGAAAATATTTTTAGCCACAGACACAGGGATTTTGAAAAGAGATAAGAAGTATAAAGGGAGGGATGAAAGAACTGACCGAATTAAAGTTACCCTTCCTGCAACAAACAAGAATTTGGATTTCCAAGATTTGAGCTTCCTTCGGATCTTTTCGATAATGGGTCCCAATTTGCGATCTTCTGCATGTTTGCTCCAAGAGGGAGACCAAGATAATTAACGGGAAGAAAGTCAGCCTTACAGTGAAGGTTTGCTGCCATCGAATGAACCGCATCTGCGACGATATTGATGCCCACCAAGGCACTTTTGTGAAAATTGATGCTAAGGCCTGAAAGTAGTTTGAAGCATCTGATTACCCGTATGAGATTCAGAAGAAAGTCTAGGTCTGCTTTTGCGAAAATACGGGTGTCACCTGTGTATTGAAGAAGAGAGATAGAAATTCCATTTACGGACATATCTTGGATGACACCTTTAGAGACAACCTGTGAAATCAAGGATTTAAGGCCTTCGGAAGCTATGATGAATAGGAAAGGGGAAGTGGGTCTCCCTGCTTGAGGCCTCTGCTCATTGCGAATACGGGAGATATAGTTTGTCTGTTCGTTTTGTTGTATCCTCCATCAGTGTCCAATGCTCCTAACCCACCCATGTCCCCTTCTCTACCTCCTGTCCGCAGCCTTCCGGTGAACTTTCAACCCATGTCCCCTGAACTCAACACCCACCCACCTGTTACCACTACCAGAGGCTTACTCCCCATCCCCAATCACAATATCCTTGTCAACACCCCCACCCCAATCCAACCAAAGCCTTTATACTTCTCAAAATGGTCCCGCAAATACATTGAGAATGCTTTGAATAACATGGAGGCTATTAGCATTTACGTCGAAAATCTCTCGACTCGGTGGTTGCCCACAGACATTCATCTCTTTCTCTCCAAGTATGGCAACATCCTCGACGTTTTCCTTCCAAATAAACCCACTAAATCTGGCATTAAATTCGGTTTTGTTCGATTCTGCAACCCTGGCAATATCAACCATATTGTTGATAACATTAACAAAACCCCTGTCGAAAATGGGAAGGAGTTTCGGTTACAACGGGCGAGGGCCTTTATGTGAAGATTGGTGTTTTAGTCATTTAGAGTAGGAGGAGTCAGATGTTAGTTGAGACCACGAGGAGTTGGGCAACCTTAAAGCTTCCTGTTTTGGAAACGAGTTCACTGGAGGGAAGGGGGTTTGTTGGGGGAGGAAAAGTCGTTCGACAACACTGAGGGGGGTATAGCTTCTCTGTTAGAGAAGAAACAGTTGATTGGCTGAGCCGTTGTGCTTTTGGTGTTTTAAAAGATCCTCTTATGTTTGCACATTTAGACGTTTTATTTTCTTCACAGGGTTTCAATCAGCTTTCATGCAAAATAATGGGCGGTAAATCTGTTCTGATTCAGTTCATTGCCATCACTGATTTGGATTCTTGTTGCAATCGTGTTCCTGACTGGATTAATTCATACTTTGAAGTCTTTCTTGTTGCAATCGTGTTCCTGACTGATTTGGATTCAGTTCATTGCCATCACGATCAATGTTGAGGAAGCCCAGCCATGCCTTTCTTGTTGTTCCCTCTCTGTCCAGACCACACTAGCTGCCAAACCCACCAGCTCTCACACGCACCAAAGCTCCTCAAGTTCACCCCCTTATTCCTCCCCATCGGAGGTCGTTCAAACCAGCGCCGCCACAACCACCAACCAACCCATTCCTTCTGACAACGCTATCTCGTCTGACCCCTTTGGAATCCTAGACGTCGTCTTGGAACTCAACAATAGATATGCCATGCTTTCAAACATTCCCCATGCTGACAACACCATGCTTTCAAACCCATGCCATGCTCCCAATCAGATTCCTGATACCTTTATTAAAACGTGGCAAACAACCTCGTTGGACAATGGAAAATCCTATGCTGGAATTCCCTCTGTCCCCCATCATTGCTCTCTTAGGCCCACCTCCTCAATTTCCAATTCCTCAAATTCCCCACCTCGTTCAAATAACCCTTTCCCCTGCTTGGTGACTAGTTCTCCCCTCACAACCCAAAATACCCCCTCCACACCAAGCTGGCCCGTAAAAAATTGGGGCCCTTGTCCCTTACGTTGTAAGCCTATACTCATGCTCTTCCACCCAAAAGAACAACTACCTGGACCAACCCAAACCCAATAATACCCCAATCCAATCCCACTGTCCATTAATTAATCCAACTCTCAATCTCTCAATATCGTTCTCTCAAAATTCCAACTCATCAGCACCTACGTCATCTCATTCACCTTTCATCAGTTCATCGTCTTCTAAAGCCAATCAACTTGAGCTCCCATCTTCTTCCTCCCCCTCAAATATTTTTCCTAGTGACTCATTGTTATTTACCTCCAATTTTGAGGAACGCTTCTGGGAAAACATGGAGCAGAGAATTTTAAAGGTGCTCCAATTGGTGAATAACAAGCAAGAAAAGAAGATGAAAAGAATCAACAATTATGGCAGTGTGGACTCTATCCAATCTACCAATTCAGATGATATCCGTCTTGTCAACCGCAGAATTCTCAATGATACGCCGGCTAGCCCTCCTTCTTCCCACAAATCCTGCGAAGTTGAGCATACTATGGTGGTCGGTAACGCAATTGGATGGGATGTATCTGACAACGCGGACGATATTGAATGAGTTATTGGGAAGTTAGTCGATAAGGAAGTGGTAGAATGGGTTCGGTCTCGCACCGAATCCTAATCTGACTCCTTGCCTTTGGTGTCTCTCCCATTCTAATGATCTGCAACCTATCTTGGAATATTAATTAGAAGCTTAAATTCACCTCACAAACAGGGGAAGGTGCGTGAATTGGTTCTTAAATACTCTCCCTCTTTTCTCTTCCTTTGTGAAACTAAATGTTGTGCTTGGAGTCGCTATGATTTCTCAAAATGTTGAGGTAGGAATAACTTCAATTATGTTGCTGTTGATTCACTCGGTAATTCTGATGGCTTGGTTCTTTATTGGGACCCCTCACTTTTTACCTGCCATAATTCATCTTAGGGAAACAATTGGACTTTGGTCGAAGGAGTCTTTGCAGGTGGTTTTCACATCTCTTTGTGTGCAGTTTATGGTCCTAGTGATTTATCTGACAGACTACAGCTATGGGACACTCTACTCTCTCTTAAATCCTCATTCAAATCTCTTTGGGCCATCCTCGGTGATTTTAATGAAACACTCTCTGCTCTGGATAGGAAAAGTCGTCACCTCTGCAATCGGGGTGCCACAGCTTTTAATAATTTCCTTGGTTCCATGAACCTTAAGGAAATTCATCTAAAGGGCAGACTGTGTACCTGGGGAACTGTAAAGCTGCAAGTCTAATAGACAGAGTCTTTCTGGAACCTGAATGGCTTTTGTTCTTCCCATCCCTTGTCCTTCATGCTGACTCAAAAGGCCATTCAGATCATTGCCCAATTATCCTCCGTCAAGAGCAGCTCAACTGGGGATATAGGCCCTTTCATTTCCTTGATTGCTGGTGGTCTGCTAAGAATTTTGAAGATAATTTAAAAGGCTTGTGGGATTCACGCTCTCAACAATTTCCTGAGAAATTCTCCGTGGTGCGCAAACTTAATGCTCTCAAGGTCTGCCTCCGATCTTGGAATAAGACCAGCTTCGGCGATATTGATTCAGACATCAAGACCATCCAGGCCGAGATTGATTGATTGGATCTTGTTGCTGAATCAAGGGATTTGTTGTGCTCTGAATGGTGTCGACTCTACAGCCTTAAATCAGAACGGGCGTCTAAAACTAGACAGGCTGAATTCCTTTGGCGACAAAAATCCCTGATCAAATGGTGTCGCCAAGGTGAGAAGAACACCCGCTTTTTTCATATCTCTGCAAGCAATCGTGGCCGAACGAATTCCATTATCTCCATTACTGCTGGCTCTAAAATTCTTGAATCCCCTGACGAGATAAAGACGGAAGCAATCAGATACTTCTCAGAACTCTATAGAGCTCCCTCATCCTGTAGACCGAGATTTGGTGCGATCCCAGTGAATCGTCTTTCAGATGATCAAGCCCTCTCTTTGGAGGCTCCTTTTTCTCAAGAAGAAATCAGAAAGGCTATATGGGACTGTGATAGCTCCAAAGCCCCTGGGCACGATGGTTACAATTTCGGTTTTTATAAGAAATGTTGGGTTTTTATTGGTGAAGATATCTGTACGATGGTCAAAGAATTCTGGTTTTCGGGCACTCTCCCTAAAGGGATTAATACTGCCTTTCTCACCCTTATTCCCAAAATTAAGGAGGCAACTTGCTTTGTTGATTTCAGGCCCATTAGTTTGGTTAATGGGCTATACAAAATTATGGCCAAATTACTCACCTCCCGGTTAAAATCTGTTGTGTCCCGCTTGATCAGTCCCCAACAAACAGCATTCATGGAGGGTCGGTACTCGATGGTGTCACTGGATTCTTAATTGTCTCTCTTCATCTAAACTAGCAGTGCTAATTAACAGTTCCCCAACTGAAGAATTATCTATGCAAAGGGACCTCAAGCAAGGCGATCCACTCTCGCCTTTCCTCTTTAATATTGCTGCTGAAGGTCTATGTGCTATGGTCAATCAAGCTGCCCACAAGCGTCTAATTGAGGAGGTATGCATTGGGGAATCTTCCTTCTCAATTCTTCAATATGCAGATGACACCATCTTTTTCTCTCCTGATAATTTGGACTCCCTCTTGAATTTGAAATGTTGCCTACGCTGCTTCGAGGCCCTCTCTGGACTTTCCATCAGTTTTCACAAAAGCAGCCTCATTGGAATTCATGTCTCCTCTCATCGACTACAACATGTTGTTGATTCTTTGCATTGCCGTCCAGGGAGACTCCCAATTTCCTACCTTGGCCTATCTCTTGGTAATAACATGTCTCGCTCTAATGGCTGGAAACCTATTATTGACAGAATTGAGAAGAAGTTATCCTCATGGAAAGGAAAATTCCTGTCGCTTGGGGGAAGAGTACCACTGATCCGATCCATCTTATGTAGCCTCCCAGTGTACTATCTGTCCATTTTCCAAATCCCCAAATGTGTTGCAAAAAAAATTGTCAGCCTTCAAAGGAGATTTTTGTGGAGTGGTGATGTTGATGAGAGGAAAATTTGTCTAGTCGCCTGGGATAAAATCTCTAAACCCCGGAATCTTGGTGGCATGGGAATTGAATATATCTCCATTAAAAACTCATGTCTCCTTTTTAAATGGATGTGGAGGTATCTCTCTGAGTCTGATTTTGCTACTTCCTGCCCCACTTCTTGCTATATTTGGAAGAATCTAATTGCTGGAAAATGCCAAGTCAACAATCCGGGTTCCTTCCCGTCATTTGATCTCTCTAAGGCCTCTCCCACATGGCGAAATATTGTTCATTGTTCCAGCCCTTTGGAACCTCCGGGCATGCTACTTCTAGAACAGGTTAGGTTGTATATTGGCGATGGATTAACATGCAAATTTTGGCACGACCCTTGGCTATCCTGTGGTATTCTTAAAATCCTTTTTCCTAGGCTCTTCTCTATGGCCTTGAATAAAGACTTACGTGCTTTTGATGCTTCTACATTCGATGGTAGCACATGGGTCTGGAAACCAGCCTAGAGGCGTCAGCCTTTCATTTGGGAGCATAATGACATCAATTTAATGTAAAGGCTCCTAGTTGGCTTCTCCTTCAAGACATCCATCCCTGATCAATAGAGATGGCTAAGTACCCCTGATGGGGCTTATTCTGTTAAGGATGGATGCATGGTTCTTTATCAGTCCTCACATCAACCTTCTAATTTCCCATCTATTTGGCTCTCAATTACACCACCAAAGGTAGAGTGTTTTACTTGGATGGCGTTAAATAATGGCATCTACTGCAGGGGAAAACTTCTTCACCTACATATTCTTGATCCACCAAATGCTTTGTGCCCCTTTTTCTCTATCTCTACAGAGACAATTTCACTTCTCTTCATCTACTGTCACCATACCTGGTCTCTTTGGAGCAAAATTTGCAGGTGGTGGGGTGTGAAATGGACGTGACTTGACATCTCTTTTTTCTCAATGGTTTCTGTTGGGTGGCAATTATAATTCAACATCGTCCTGGATCTCAATCCTTTTCTCCACCCCATGGTCAATATGGCTGGCTCGTAATAATCTAATCTTTAGCAACAAGGAGGTTGATTGGGAGCGTCTATTTGACATTATCCTACTTCGATGCATCACCTGGATAAGAGCTAAGCACCCATCTTTTCCTCTCCACCTTACTGATCTCCTTACTAACATTGATTCCCTGAAGTGTTGGAGAGGATCCAAGTGTCGCCTATCCTTCTCATAGCCATGTACTTCTTTTTAACCATGTAGTCCTGTAGCCTCCTTAGCTACTGGGCATTACCTGTACATTCTTCATCTTGATCAATAAAATTCATCGATCATATCAAAAAAAAAAATTGCGAATACGGGAGATGGGGATCCGTTGATGAGGATTGAGAGCTGAGAGGACTAAAGGCAGGCCCGAATCCAAGATATCCACACTTGACCGAAACTCATAGCTGTGAGAACCTGGAATAAATAGTTCCACGATATCGAGTCAAAAGCCTTTCTAAAGTCAAGCTTCCAGATAACAGCCTGGTCTTTGGTTTTTTTCAGGCTGTGCACCACCTTGATGCGATCAAGGCACCGTCTAGAAAGTATCTACCCTCAACAAAGGCAGATTGATGGCTGCTAATGATGGACGGCAGGACTGGCTTTAGACGAAGAGAGACGATTTTGGATATAATTTTATAAATTCCACCCACTAGAGTAATGGGTCTGTAGTCATCGAAAGTCTCAAAATCTTTCTTCTTTGCTGCCAAGGTGATGTAAGAACAGTTCAAACCATTTGGAAGGGAGCGTGTGTCAAAAAAGTGTGATATGAGATCAAAAAGATCTGATTTGAAAAGATCCCAACATTTTTTGTAAAACATGAAGTTTAATCTGTCGGGGCTAGGTGCCTTATCACTATCACACCCCCATATTGCAGCTTCAATTTCTTCTAGAGAGATTGGTTTTTCAAGGGAGCTTGCAGCATGAGGATCAATTTTTGGTAATGGAATATCACCGATGGAAGGCCGTGAGGAAATTGGTTCATTGTATAATTGAGAAAAGAAGCATGCTGCTTCTTTTTTAATGAATGATGGCTCTTCAACGGTGCTGGAACCGACCTGGATGGTAGAGATTTTGTTTTCCCATCCCCTGGCACATGCAGACTGATGAAAAGACTACGTATTTCGGTCACCAATCCTTAGCCAGTGAATACGCGATTTTTGTCTCCAAATGATCTCTTTTAATTTTGATTATTTGGCGAACTTGTCTTTCTTATTTGGTGTGGGAAAGGAGCATCGTCGGTCTCAAATTCGTCATGAAAGAGACTACACTTGAAGCTCCATTCTCCCTTCTCGTAGTCTTTTAATTCCCACATCGTAAGAAACAATCTGCCACTTTCATCATTTTTGTTATCATCGTGTTGTTGCAATAATCGAAGCGACCCACGACAGACTCCTAAAATCTCATAATGAAAGGTTTTGCCATCCTCATCAGGAGGAGTGCCAATTACATGGCATCTCTCTGG
>JAKUCV010003402.1:0-12186 GCA_028386065.3 Turnera subulata | reverse complement strand
GACCTTGTTATCACAGTCTCGAAAACCCTACATCTACAAATCCAATTGACAATAAATCGATATTAACCCTAGATCTACAATAATTATAAACCCTAAATCTACAAATCTAAATGGCAATAAATGGAAAATCTTACAAATCTAATTGGCAATAAATCGAAAACCCTAGATCTACAAATTTAGGGTTATTACCGATTACTTTCTTTTACTTTCATTGCCGTCCCGTCATGCCTCCCACCAAATTTTGCTTTCCTCAGCCTCCACCAAATTTTCGTGTTTTTTTCAGATTTGTTATTAAGTCTCACCTATTTTTTTTTTAATACCAGTGCGAATTCTCTTTCTATGTAGCGAGAGTATATATAATTGTATCAGTTTATATGAATAAAGATGCTCTTTTACTCATAAAAAAAATAAAGACAATTGACAAGAAATCGAAATAAGTTCCTACATCGAACAAAGAACAGTAAGAAATCCCTTACGCCCACCCGACCATATCTCAAATTAAAAAAAAAAAATACTGCAGAAATTTAAGAAAAGAAAAAAAGCAAAACGTGCTAGAAAATATTATAGGCTTCTGCTTCTTCTAGGGAAAGACCAATTCTTAAAAGCCAAAACAAATGGAGTATCAACGATTGATTATTATTCATGGCCCTCTTGTCTCATCAGACCCCGGTAAAATTGCCGTATCCATATTTCCTGAGCCATTGGCAGATAGAGTGAGCCTTGAAGCAGCAATCACATACATGCAAAACACCTACACTATCCTCATCTTCTTCGTCCTCCTCGATCTCTTTCAAGCAAACGGCACATCCACCCAAAGGAGCTGTCTTCTTCTCTGTGTCAACATCATCAGCATCACCATTGATCTGGAACTCCAGCCTTCTTAGGTTCTTGGTTTCCGACCAGAAATAAAATACCGAAAGGGCTATGAAGCACACCAATGATAAAGAAAGTAGTATGAGGGAACCTACATCACCATTGATCTGGAACTCCAGCCTTCTTAGGTTCTTGGTTTCCGACCAGAAATAAAATACCGAAAGGGCTATGAAGCACACCAATGATAAAGAAAGTAGTATGAGGGAACCTACAGCCATTATTATATTTGACCTGATTCAACTGCTCTAAACCAAAACGTGTGTTATATATAGATCTATTTTTCTTTCAATGGAAATCTCTCTCTTACTTTTTTTTGTTGTTAGTAATAGGGCCCTCGGATGGACGTATCTTTATGGGTTAATTATATTTTAATCCCTGAATTTATTTTACTTCACGTGCTCATAGAAAAAGGAAACTTTTTTCTATAAGATAGAGATAGGGTCTTATGTACGTATTGTCTGAAATTTATTTTTAAAAACTACAACAAAGCTTAACTAAAGGGACTAAAGTTTTGGGACTATTCCACTAGTTTGTTACATTTAGCATTTTTAGTGACTTAGAATCTAAAATTGTTCCTTTAGATTATACTTTAAATATTGGACGATATATTTCCCTCCATGAGTCGAGAGTCTCATACCAGTTCTGTATAATAATTATTTTGTTGTTGTAGTGGTTCTCTAGTTCTCGTTTTTTCGAGCTCTTATCATTTACTATGTTTTTCATGTCTTTGTAGTCGATTTGAGCTACCGACTCCTAAACATGTCATTAGCTCAAGTATAATTTTAAATATACCTCCTGGTTTACAGCCAAAAGTATGTCCTTGATAAAATTGTCCCCCAAAGTTATGACAAATATTGTCCAATTTTGATAAACAATATTATATAAATTTTCATATCCTTTTCCAAACTTTCTCCGTAAAAACAAAAACAAATTAATCTGAAACTCTTTTGTCATCAACCATAAAAAAATAATTCCCCAACAAAATCCCCTAATCCTCCCCTCTCTAGCACCTCTCTTCTCAAATTCACAGTTGCCGTTGTCATCTGTTTTGCCTGGCGCCAATAGTTCACTATCTGCTCTATCTTTTCCTTGAGCCTAGTGTCTTCCACCTCTTTTCAAGCCCAATATTGGTGTTTTGCATGGTCTTACGTAAGCAGCTTTTCTTTGTCCTTTTTGTTCCTGTCTAATCAGTGAAATAATTACCTACACAATTTACACATTTGTTGGTTAATTAACCAATTAATCATTTTCATCTTTTTCTATAAAATATTACAATTATGTTGTAAAATTACAAAAATTGTACAATATATTTGTCTATAATATTTTAATTTTAAAAATTTTAGTATTGTATGGACGTCCAAAACGATGTCGTTTTTTGTGTGAGTAAGGCAAAACTGCCCTGACTTCTCCCCATCTTTTCTTCTCCTTTTCTTCTTTTTTTTAGATTTTCTCCCTTCATCTTCTTCCTCATCTCCTTCCTCACAGTCGCCCATCTCTCCTTCCTCTCCCTCACGCTGCGTCGACCCCACCCCTGCCTCTTCTCTTCCTCAACCTTTTCTCTCTCTTGCCATTTGTTCCTCCTCCATCTTTCTCTGCCTTCCACCGTTGCCGCCTCAATCTCTTCTCTTCCCTTGCATCTCGCGCCTCTGCTCGCGATAGCCGCCACAAGTCGAGTCGGGCTCGACACCACCGAGGAGCAGAGCTCGACCTCACCGTGGTTCAGACGTCGCCGTAACGCAGTGCCGCCCGATTTCTCCTTCTGCTCTGCTTCTCGCCTTTCACGACCGAAGAGCCGATGTTGCCGATTGAACAATGGCGTTGACACCCAGTGCGAAGGTTAAGCAACACATCCTCTTCCTTTCTTTCTGCCTCTCTGATTCTTGTCTGATTGACTTATCATTTGGTTGTTGATTGTTCGATTCGGTGGGTTTTGTGTCTATGGTTGGATGGCCTTAATGTTGATACTATAGGCGTCGGTGTTGATTTTGTGGGTGGTTGACACCGTCGTTTGGTAGAGTTCCGGACACCGGTGGACGGCAGCGGGTATGGCAGTCGTTTGGGTTGTTTTGGTGATGGCCGCCGTTTGGTGGCGGGATTGGATGGAGATATTGGGTAATTCCTTGAGCCTGATTAGCTCCCGCGGGCTCGGGTTTGAGCGGATTACACAACGGACTCGAAAATGGGTCAAGCATGTAATGGATCCATGTTCTCTTGACGATATTAACGGGCTCGTTAAAAACGGTCAGAATTAATTCTACGAAATAATAATTGGATTAATTCAATCTATTTATTTAATTAATAATTATCGATGGTTTTAGCTAGATAATAAACGGTTATATTTTATTAATGGTTTGGATTAATTAATCTTGCTTTGGATTTATATTAGTTAAGGGACAATCAACGTTAACAAAACCGAATAACGGAACCCATGCATATTCATTCATATTGTGAAGTATAAGTGATTATATGTTGTTATAAAATATAGGAATGACGAGGCAAGATCTGATACCGGCTTCTGAGGCATTTTCAAGGTGCGTGATGGTTGAATTTTTTTATTTTACTTAAGGATCCTTGATTTTTTTCCTTTCTTAATAACCGTGATTTGCGACGATTTCTTTTGGTTAAACATGATCAATTGATATTAATGGGATGGGAGAAGTATTTTTCATGTCTCGTGCACATTTCTATCTTTTACAATTTTTTTCAATAAGATTGAAAAGTTGATTTATGAGGTAGGATTGAAAAATAAAAAATACAAACTCAGGCTACATGTTATTGACTCATTATAAACTTTTCTTTCGAGAAATTTTCCTGAATGATATTGAAGCGCCCCGACCCGTATTTACTAGACATAGTAAACACGTGCCGAAACTATACTTATTGATAGAACAGACAGTACAACTGACAAGTATTTTACAACAACAATCCATATAATACAACCGTCACCCATACTCGGGGACCATTATTCAAGCCACATCCTCAACAACAGCAACAGAGCACATTTGGTACAACATCATCATAGGCAAAATAGGAAAGCAGCAACACAGCAACATATATATCATAGCAACGGAAGACTTATATGCACATGCAGCGGAGGTATGGATCCGGAGTCAGGTGGAGGAGTAGCAGCCGTCGTACCTGAACTACGAAACAACTTAACCTACGGGATGAAACCCCGCAGGCAAGGGGTGAGTCCGAAGTGCTCACCGACCAAGGATAAACAGAGATATGCAGGCAACCGTAATACTGTATAGAAATCACAGGCAAAACAAAAGCACATCTCATACAAGACTGAGCCAAGGCCAAAAGAATATTTTATTATTATTACCAATTTTATCTTTCGGGCCCCGTCACTGGACAAGCTAGAGGTCAGACCTGGATATCAACATATTTTGGGTGCCAGACCAAAACCAAGAGAACCCAGGGATCGACATTCCAAAATAGTAACCCAGGGATAGACATCCCAAATATAACAACGGGATAGACATCCCAAGCATAGACATGCTTATCACAAGTAACCCAGGTCATGGCCACCACAAAACAGTCTTTACCTATCGAGTCGTACCATTACTTTCTAAGCGACAATAAAGTCGTCAACACAACTTCCAATTAACCAATTTCCATTTCCAATATCCGTTATCCTTTTCTCAGTTATCCATAGTCAATAGTCCAACATCAACCTCAATACAATATCCAAGAATCAACAACACAGTCCAACAACCATAACAGCAATAACCATAGTAGTCAAATAACCAACAATGACCATCTCAGCAATTCAATCCAACAACAAAGCACACAAAGTATTACAGGCAACATATCAAGGGTTATCTATCCTCACCTTAGCCGATTATCAGTTATAGAACTTCTCGGAAGGTTCCAAGTCTGGTTCCTGAAGAAACTGCTCGTTATCAACTCACCAACCCGCCTTCCTCTCGCCATCGAAGGATGCCACCGCCTTAGCTGTTGCTTCCCTCTTCACTACCGTCGTTATCGGGACAAAGGGGAAGGCTTGGAGAGTTGTGGTGTCGGGCGCTGGTGTTGGCGAGGAAAACTCGAGGGCTAGACTCGAGTGCACGCCCCCGCCGTTGCTAGTTGCTGGTAAGCCTCTCCGTTTCCCCTGTTCCTTCTTCCTCTTCCTTTTTGATTTTGGGGGCCGATTTATTAAATGGGGGTTGTTGTGTGGACTAACCGATTTGATTCGGTGTGTGTTTGGGTTCGTTGATTTCTGCTCATGGCGACGGGTGTGTGTTGCTTGTGTTTGGTGGCTGACGGCTGCAGGGTATGCATGGCTGTCGGGCAGTGGCGAGCTGGTGGTCGGGTTTGTGGATTCCTGCAGTGTGGGGTGTTGACGAGGTTGCAGATGGTGTTGTTGGTGGCTGGTTTACATTGGTTTGGTGGCTAACGGTTGTTGTTAGGACGGTGATGGCGCGGTGTTGTTGAGTTGGCTGGGTTGTTATTGCTGTGTTGGTGCACGGATTCTTTGTCCCCGGCAGAGGTTTGCTGCAGGCTTGGGTTCAGTGGACAGAACTGGGATGCGAGCACCCTATTTTGGCGGTTATTACCGGTAAGCAATCCGGTGTGTTTTAATTGTTTCATGGTTTGTTTTATTGTTTTGCAAATCTGGTGTGTGGAATTGAATGTTGGTTTGTGTGCTTGTTGCTGGATAGTTGTCGGGAAGGTGTTTCCGAACCATGGTGGTTTTCCGGCGAGGCTTGGGTATTGTCCCGACGAGGCTGTTGTCGGAATCTAGCGAGCGGTTCACTGTTCCGGCGAGACGATAATTTTAATTGGCCTTACACGGTAATCCTCGGATGATGTTTATAATTTACTTTCCGATCATGTCATGTCATGTACGACCTTAATCGATGTATCAGTATGAAATGGACTTAGTGAAAGTGTGGCACGTTGAGAAAAGCGTGGCCGGAATATATATATCCGACGCACATAATATCTTTAGGCTGGAAAGGTCGAGCTCAGGAGCTCGATTAATGTGATTAAGTGAACGGGTCGGGCCTAGACCCAAGATATGCCACGTTAAGGATATATGGGCTTTAGGCCCAAGGACTATTATAGATACGGGTTATAGGCCCAATAATGAGTAATTAATTTAAAATGGGCTTTAGGCCCAGTGACTTTAATTGATGTGGGCTTTAGGCCCTGTGAACCATTAATCGAGACAAATAATTGAACTTAAGCGTACTTTTAGTCTCAGGCTAAGGTTATAGGATTTGTTGAGCTAAGACCATAGACCTATCTTAATTGGGCTTAAGTACTAAAGATTTCATGTCGTTATAGTCACGGCATTGACATGCATTCATCATGTTTTTATCTGAACCTTATGTGTGGTCGTTTTGATTCCAATATAGGAAATGTTAAGGTGGAATGAGCTTCGGCTTCCGAGACAATTAATATGGCCCAGGTGAGGACTTATAAACCTTTCTTTCTACCTCCCCATTTCTACCTCCCTCTTTCTCTCTGTCTGTCTCTTTCTCTCTATGATGGTATTTGGGCTTGGGCCCTGATTGTATTTGGGCTTATGCCCTGGTTGTCTGATCAGACGGGACCGAGCTCGACACATACAGTAGAGGGCCCTAATAAAATAATTAAACCTAATCACAAAGATAATGATATAAGCAATGATAAGTGACTATTTGTAGTCTGATGATGTCTTGCTTGTGCATTGTGGTTGCTGTTGCCTGATGCCGGTGTACTTGTAGTTGATTTGTATTTGTATATTATTGGTTTATTTGTTTGCGGTGAGACAGTGGTTGGTCTCACCCCCTCACAGACCTTTTACAGGTTAGCTGTTCGTTGAGCAGTGGTGCATATCAGCAGGTGGCGATGCTTTCCTCCTCGAGTCGGATCCATAGGGTGCATTACATTCATATTTGATTAAGTATTTGTCTTCCGCTGCATACTCTATTTTTGATATACTGTTTTGTCTTTATATTGCATAATTAATGATTTTTCTTGATTTTATTGTATCCCGAGAGAGAAGGGCATTTTGGCCACTTCACATGATATAATTAATCTAATGGATAATTTGGGATACGGTGTTTCAGTTGATTATATTTCGTGTCCCGGAAATGATAAGGGCAATTTGGTCATTTCATATTTAACCTATAGTTATATTAACAAATTGGGACACGGGCGTTTCAACTTCCTTGGTTCGACAGTTTACCATAGCACTGTACCTCGACAACCAATCCATCCTTAGGATTATATCGAAACCTCCCTTGTTCATCACAACCAATCGTGCAAGAAAAACCTCGTTATCGTACGAAAGTGTAACGTCTCTGCACACATGGGTTAACTTGACCACTAGGTCCGTAGGTAACCTAACCCTCATCGGACATGTTAAACTCTCTTTCTTCCCACTATGTTGTATAGCAAAACCTTGAGTGATAAAAGAATGTGTAGCACCAGAATAAATCAAAGTGTATGCAATGCAACCAAAAATTGTAAAGGTACCTGCGATAACATCAGCGTTTTCGGGACCCTCCTCAACCGTGATCACAAATGCCCTCGGAGCGGATGCACTCTGGATAATAACTGATTGCGTCCGAGTAGGAGCAACTCCTCGTCCACAGCCTCGGCTGACTCCAGAACCACTGGGTACACTGGCCACTGATGCTTGTACAGCGTAAGCAGGAACAGCAACTCCGGATCTCCCCAACCTAGGACACGAGCTCCGGTAGTGCCCAACTTCATTGCACTCAAAACATCTCACCTGAGACATAGGAAGTCTCGGTTGAGTATTGCTAGACGAGGTCCCTCCAGACTGGATCTATGAACTCCCACGATTGTTGTTGTAGTTGTTACTCCATCCTCGACCCTGAGATACTGGCATGGATTAGGTCTGTCCATACCCTAGCCTGTTACCGGCACTATGGAACCTCTTGTTCTGATTCCCACTACTCTGTGCAGATTTCCTCTTCCGAACCTCTTCCATCTCTCTCTCGTTCCTCATCCAGATGATTTTTGCTCGAAGAGCATCTGTAAGCATATCCTGGTAAGTCTCATAAACTTTGCACCCATAACTGTCTGGATGCAGGATCGTAAACCATCCCAAAAATTCTTGCATCTAGCCTCTGGTGTGGACACATACTCTGTCGCGTAGATGGATAAACGATCAAACTGGATCTCGTAGTCGTTCACTAACTGTCCGATTTGCTATCGCAGACTCAGAAATTCTAGCTTTAGCTGGTCCTGTTAAACATCTGTGACAAATTTCCTTTGGAACATCTCAGTAAACTGCGTCCAAGGCATGATGATTTGTTTCGCCATGTCACGTGTTGCCGATTTCCACCAGTCCACAGCAACATTGCGAAACATGGATGCAGCATACCTAGCCCACCTGTCATCTGTGCATCTGAGCTTCAACATCACTCGGTGAGCTTGACGAAGCCATTCATCAGCTGCATGTGGGTTAGTAACCCCTGTAAAGTCATCAAGACCTAGCTTGGACAACTTAGTGTAAACAGGATCCTCAACAGATCCTTGATTCTCTTATTCACGTGCTTCCCTAGCATCCAAACGGGCAACCCCAGCATCTTGACGCTGTAAAATCTGTGCCATGGTATGCATAATCTGTGTTGTGTCCCCCGGTGCTCCCATGGGTACTTGTCCACCCACGACCGGTTGCGGCTGATCGACCAATACTTGGTCATCATCCAAATGCTGCTCAACATGCTGGTTTCCTCCCACCAGATCCATTCGTACCTATATGAGAATGTTATGCATGCAAGTTATACCAAAATTATGACCAGACTATGCACAGATAGGCAGTCATGCAATCATAGTTACGTCCCTAATGACCTACTGCCTGCTCCGCTACCAAAATGAAGTGCCCCGACCTGTATTTACTAGACATAGTAAACACGTGCCGAAACTATACTTATTGATAGAACAGACAGTACAACTGACAAGTATTTTACAACAGCAATCCATATAATACAACCGTCACCCATACTCGGAGACCATTATTCAAGCCACATCCTCAACAACAGCAACAGAGCACATTTTGTACAGCATCATCATAGGCAAAATAGGAAAGCAGCAACACAGCAACTTATATATCACAGCAGCGGAAGACTTATATGCACATGCAGCGGAGGTATGGATCCGGAGTCATGTGAAGGAGCAGCAGTCGTCGTACCTGAACTACGAAACAACTTAACCTACAGGATGAAACCCCGCAGGTGAGGGGTGAGTCCGAAGTGCTCACCGACCAAGGATAAACAGAGATATGCAGGCAACCGTAATACTATACAGAAATCACAGGCAAAACAAAAGCACATCTCATACAAGACTGAGCCAAGGCCAAAAGAATATTTTATTATCATCACCAATTTTATCTTTCGGGCCCCGTCACTAGACAAGCTAGAGGTCAGACCTGGATATCAATATATTTCGGGTGCCAGACCAAAACCAAAAGAACCCCTAGGGATCGACATCCCAAAATAGTAACCCAGGGATAGACATCCCAAATATAACAACGGGATAGACATCCCAAGCATAGACATGCTTATCACAAGTAACCCAGGTCATGGCCACCACAAAATAGTCTTTACCCATTGAGTCGTACCACTACTTTCCAAGTGACAATAAAGTCGTCAACACAACTTCCAATTAACCAATTTCCATTTCCAATATCCATTATCCTTTTCTCAGTTATCCATAGTCAATAGTCCAACATCAACCTCAACACAATATCCAAGAATCAACAACACAGTCCAACAACCATAACAACAATAACCATAACAGTCAAATAACCAACAATGACCATCTCAGCAATTCAATCAAACAACAAAGCACACAAAGTATTACAGGCAACATATCAAGGGTTATCCATCCTCGCCTTAGCCGATTATCAGTTATAGAACTTCTCGGCAGGTTCCAAGTCTGGTTCCTGAAAAAACTGCTCGTTATCAACTCCTATATCAATAAATAATATGCACACATAAGATGATATGCAGATGCCATGCTAATACTGTATGCCGTAAAATAAATACTGAACCAACTCGGTACTGCCCCGGGTTATTCCCATTATCATCATAATTCATCATTTATTTTCAAGTGTCAAAATAATACCATACTTATACCCGGATATTATTCCGATATAATACTTATTTTGATAATACCCTTTCCATATTTATTTTCCATAAGAACGTGCTTTCCAAAATATTTCCATTACTTATATTTTTCCAAAATACTTCCATTATATTTTTCCAAATTAATTACCATGCTATAACTATCTTACCATAAGTATATATTTTCCAAAATATTATTTCCCAAAATTATTTTCCGAAATTATAGTTTTTTTTTTCAGATTCATATATATATATATATCCATAAGTTTATTTATTATTGCTTTTATTATTATTTTTTAAAATTGAACTGGGCCAACAGTGTCAGCCCAACCAACACAGCCCAGGTCCAAGGGTCAGTACCTAGCCCAGATCACAAAATCCAGGCACCCAGGCCCAGGCCATGACATAGACCAGCAACAGGCCCGAGCCAAGCTTAGCCCAGCACCCGCGCAGCCCTACGATCCGACCCAGAACCCTCCATCTGGCTGCGAATCGGGTCACCCAACTCGCTGCTCACCTTGCAACCGAGGTGATGTCACGGCGGCGCGAACGGAGCGAGCGATGAGGCGACAAGGACGGCTTGCGACGGTGGCACAGACGGAGGCGACGTGAGGCGCGACTGCAAGAGACGACGAGGAAGCGAAAGAAGATGGCGTCGGCTACTGGTGGTCGACGGCAGCAGCGACACAGGCGACAGAACCCACGTGGCTGCGGGTCTCCTCTCGGTGGTGGCTGGGTTCGATGGCGACTGCGACGCGGCGAGTGGAGGAGGAGAAAAGGATAATGACGAGTGGTGGCGGTGGTGCTGTGGTGGTTGGGCCGTGGTTGGTAGTAGTGGCAGTGGGTGTGGAGAAGAAGAAAGGATAAAGAAAGAAAAGAGATGGGGTGACGTGGCAGCTTCGGGTTGGGGTTAGTGTGTTTCTTTTTCTTTTCTTTCCTGGTAGCTCAAGTTATTTGCAGTAGGTAGTTTTTGCAGGTGATGCAGGGAAGAACGCTCAGGGAAGATGAAGGTGATGGTGTGCACTGGAAGTAGGAGAAGCATAGTTATATAGGCAGTGCAACCATACTGATAAGTCACGGGTAAGGTGCTGTTTGTACAGGAAAAAGCAGCTCACAAGCATCACAGGAGAAGGCGGCTACAACCTCAATTATGCACTACTGTGCAACATGTGAAGTGTGACCCGTCTGGATCAGAAAATATCCAGTATACCCCCTTATCTTTATTTCTGGTCCGTTAACTCGAGGATAAACCCCGCTTTTCTGAAGATTCCTGGACCCGAAAAATTCCGACTTTGGTCCGTAAAATCCGTAGAAAAATCCCGAACGTGGGACAAGGCTCGGTTTCGGAATCCATTGCTCGATTTACCACGAATTAATTACCCAAGATTAAAATCAATGGTAAATTACTGTAAAATAACTTAAATAGTCCCAGATATGGTATTATATCTAAATTATTTTAAAAGTTCATAGTATAAGATATCATATTATAAAGGAGAAGGTATCATATTAATTGATAAATTATTGTCAATAAACTCATCCATATAGATATATAAGGTTCATGTGATAAGTAAACACCATAAAGTGTTTAACAGATTAAGTAGGAATTTCATATGGGTAAGTGTTCAGCTGATTAAAAAAAGGTAGGAATTTCATATTTTCATAGTTGGGTATAGAAACGCAAAAAGGAAAAAATTGTGCACTATTTTATAATTTAACCCTTTTTGAGTGTCAAATTGTAACTTAGTCTTAACTAGCCCATAGAACCAGGTGTTACAAATGCCTTTGTCCATGTAGATTTTGTCCAGGGTATCATAGCAATGCCTTCCTTGGCAGGTTTCATGCCTGACAAGGCACACAAGCACTCTTTTGTCTGCCCCTCCAAAGCCACCTTGTGGGAAAAAAAATATAGTACACCGATGACAATAACACAGTGCGATTTTTCAAGGTCCATCTTTTAAAAAAAAAAAACGAAAGGAAAGGAAAAGAATTCCCCTTTCACAAAATGGGTTTTTATTGGTTAAGAGTGTTAGGAACAATAGACTTAAGCTAGAGGGGGGGTGAATAGCTTATGACCGAAAATTAAAAACTTTGCAGGAAATGAAGTGCGGAATTGAAAAATAGAAGGACACAAGAGATTTTTATACTGGTTCACACACAACTAATTTGTGGCTAATCCAGTCCTTCAAGATACACTTGAAGAGTTCACTATCTACCGTTAAGC
>JAKUCV010003401.1:8424-25909 GCA_028386065.3 Turnera subulata | reverse complement strand
GTATTTTTGAATCCATCATGGATAGCTTTTCTATCATACTGCCATGGTCTACCCAAAAGCAAATGACAAGCATCCATAGGTACCACATCACACCAAACAACATCTGCATAATTTTTGCCAATAGAAAATTGCACTAGACATCGTTTTGTTACCTTGACATCGCCTCCTTTTTGTAACCATCGGAGTTTGTAAGGTTGTGGATGTGCTTCAGATTTCAGCTGCAACTTATCCACCATGTGCGTTGCTACAACATTTGTATAGCTTCCACTGTCGATGATGACGTCACAAACTTTGTTGTGTGAAGTGCAACGGGTGTGAAAAATATTTGTTCGAAGCCAATCACTAGCTTCAACTTTTGCCATAGTCAAAGTTCTTTGGATGACTAGAGAATCACCTTCATCAGCGTATGTCATGTCTTCCTCTTCAAGCTCTTTATCTTCCTCTACGGTCTCCTCTTCAATGTCTTCTTCCACCAAAGAAACAATTTTTCGATTTGGGCAATCGGATGCAATATGACCAAAACCATGACATTTGAAGCACTGTCGAGAGTTGGCTTTGGGGGTTTGTTGTGTGGTTGACGAAGTTGAATTTTTAGCTCCAAAAGTTGGTTTAGGATTAGCCGTCTTTGGGGTAGCTACTGACTTGTTGAGGCTAGAACTGCTTCTCCGGTTAAAGGGCTCTCGGTTAGAGACTTTGGAATTGGATCCTTGCCTCTCCTTGAGCTGCTTTTCCACCTTGTGAGCAAGCTTCACAACGTCATTATAAGTCCAATAAGGCTGTAATTGGACAACATCACCAATTTCAGCTCGAAGTCCTCCAAGATACCGAGCTATTAGTTGTTCTTCGGGCTCAAGAACATCACAGCGTAGCATGAGATGATCAAACTCTGCTGTATATTCTTCCACGGACAGCTCTCTTTGCTTGAAATTATGATACTTAAGAACTGCATCTTGCCTAAAATTTTCAGGCAAATACTTTCGCTTAAGAACCTTCTTCATTTTTGCCCATGTGGAAATGGATGATTTTCCATCACGAGCTCTTTGTTTCTTCAAGTGCTCCCACCAAATAGAAGCATGTTTTCGTAGCTTTATCGCCACTAATTTCACCTTCACATTTTCAGGAACATCTTTGAACTCGAAAATTCNCCTTCATATTGAAGTCTTTGTGAGGATTACGAGTACGAGGAAGTGGACGGAAAGGCACAACTCCCTCATCTGAAGCTTGGCTTCTTTCTTGAGAAAAAGGATTAAAATCCTCATCCTCGTCGGATGAATTATTGGCTATGATTTCAGGTCGTGTTTGTTCACGTTCCCGAATTTCATAGTCTCTAATTCGACCTTGCAGTTCTTGCACTTGCTTCCTTAATTCCACCATTTGGATGTCACGCAATGTTGGCTCTTGGCTTGAAGTTCCAACAACACCTTTATCTTTTTTAGGTGCCATGAAACCAAATGCTCCGCTACCAAAATTGATGCCGGACCAAGGTATGAACTAAAGAGTATTTATTTTGGATTTGGGGTAACCTAAATATTTAAGGATACAGATTATCACCACCTTAAATATTGGGTTAGAACACTCACTCTCAATAATTTTCCAAGAGATATAGATACTCACCACTCTTAAGGAAAAATTAGAAAGAAAGAAGGTGTTCAAGTTTAAAACTCAAAGGAATCCACCTAAGAGACTTAAACTAGAAGGAGAAGAGAAAACTCTCTACCAAAAGAAATATTTCACTCAAATTCACTTGTACCTAAAGCATTACAATGCATGGGTTTATATAGGCAAGTTATAGCACACAATTTTATTTGGATTCACACATATTTTCTAGTATCCTTTTGAAATTATGGTATGAAAGCAACTTTTGGTGATTGTTGCTATTTTTTGAAAAATCTTGCTAGTTGTAATTCTTGACAAAAATCAAATCTTGCTAGTTGTAATTCTTGACTAAAATCAAGATGCAATTTTTGACCTTCATGAAGCTCCTGCGTCATATATCCTTGCATTAATTGATATCTCTTTGCCCACACTAACTAATGATTGCCAAGGCTCTCCGTGTGTAAATATTTTGGGTAGTTAAAAGAAGACACCCAACTCATAATTGGGGAATTCTTTGATTCAATTCCTATTGGATGCACATCAATAGGACCCTTCAATCTGTTTATTGGAATTGGCTCTTTATCAGTGAAATCTCATCAATTCCTATTGGATGCACATCAATAGGACCCTTCAATCTGTTTATTGGAATTGGCTCTTTATCAGTGAAATCTCATCATCTATACATAACCTAGAACTCATAGAAGTGCGATTGATCATCAGTTCTTTTGAATGCCGCTCAGGGTGAAAGTCAGTGAGACTCTAGGACTAGAGTAGCATCATCTGGAGACGAGAAAGGGTTAAAGGCTTGGCTTACGAGCCAAACCTTGAAGAGGGCTACTTACTGGTGCTGGAACATGACCAATGATATGGGGTGGTACTACTACCTGTGTATAGAAAAATCTCCATTGGCTTATAAAAGCATTTTTTTCCGAGTCAGTGACCAACATGGATTTCTATTAAAGGCCCTGGTGAGGGTGGGGTTCCATTCAGTCTCATAAATCTTTATGCTCCTCATCTAAAAAAAATTTCACACCCTAAGTCTTGATCGACTAAGGTTAAAACCACCTATGTCACCGCAATAGTGCCTCAATGAGGCCGATTTTTGTCACGGACACAAGATGGCAGCGGAAAAAACCCAATATCCATGTGGCTCTAAACTTAAAATAATACCTAGATAAGTCTAAAGAAATAATAAAATAGGAACACAAGAATTTCCAAAAATCTTTGTATTATTATTACTCAATAGAATACAACACCTGTCCACTACCTCCATTCTTATTGGGAGACTCACCCACCATACCATCCTATTTGTTGAATTCTCTAGGGATGAGATGTTATGGATTTTTAGGCATAGCCATGTACCATGGTGTAATTACACTTCGACAAAACCGAGAAAAATGGTGTTATATTGCTTAACTTCTGGGATCACAGTGGGAATCTAACTCTGAGATCAAGAACTTAAAAGCAGAAATACGTCATATTTGTTCATATCAAGAATGTTGTTAGACTGTGGCCGCTTAAAAATCTCACCCTAGGATTTGTTGACCTCAGGTATTTTGGCCAAGAAAATAATTACTCTGCCACTGTGGATGATTTCTATTTGAATCATCTGTGCAAGATTAAGTGATGGTAGTGGCGTGGCTCATCCTGGAGTCTTTAAGTTTAAGGGGCGGTACGGAGATTTCTGCTTTCTGCTTTCCTTTCAAGGATAGACGCTGGGAGAGATGATGACAGCTTGTAGCTAAGAAACAGAAGCAGACAGATTTAATTTGAGCCCATTAAATGCGACATGTAGAATTGGACAAAAAGTGACGAGCATTGATCAACACATCGAAACACTTCTAGTAAAAGTAGTAGCATATACGCATATATGTAAGCTTTGGATTAGATTGAGCTACCCACCCTTGAGCGCAATGGATCAAAATTTGTGTTATCATCTAGCTTTCCTGCTCTGCATTCTCATCCTTACCAAAATTTTTCTCCGCCGCAAGAAAAATCTACCTCCCTGCCCATTTGCTCTTCCAGTTATTGGCCACATACACCTTCTTAGCGATCCAGTCTATAAGTCACTACAAACACTCTCAAAGAAGTATGGTCGAGTCATGTCCCTCAAACTTGGGTCACGTTCTGTTATCGTGGTGTCTTCCCCGTCCGCTATGGAGGAATGCATCACCAAGAATGACGTAGTATTTGCAAACCGACCCGTACCACGGCGTGGGATAACCTTACCTACAATTACTCTGCGTATGCTTTTGCAGATTATGGTCATTATTGGCGAACCCTTCGCCGCCAAACTGTTGTAGAGATCTTCAGTCCAAAAGGCATCCGGAAATACTCTTCTACAATCCAGGAAGAAGTTCGTTCTCTACTTTGCAGGCTGCATAAGGTGTCAAGCCTGGGTACACAACAAAAGGTGGACTTGAATTTTTTGATCGGTGTACTAGTGACCAATACCTCTATGAGAATTGCTTTTGGAAAACGTTGTCTTGGAGACAAAGAGGCAGAGACGGAGGTGGAAAAAGAATGGTTGGAAGAATTTAAGAGGATGGCTTTTCCTAGTCTTATGATGCAAATTTGTGACTATATCCCAATCTTGAGGCTGATTGGTTATGGAGGGATAGAGAAGAATATGAAAAAAGCGCAGAAGAAGAGAGATGAATATTTCCAGAACCTGTTTGATGATATTCGACTGAAGAGAAAGCGTTCTCGCCTTGACGAAACATCATCAGGCAGCCAAGGGAATAGGTCGGTGGCTGAGGTTCTCATGGACATGCAGGAATCAGACCCTAATCTTTACAGTGACGAAATTGTCAAAAGTACTAGCATTGTAAGTAGTCACTCACTTCCCTCTTCTCTGTTTCTTCAATATACTAGCTAGCCCTTTTATTTCTTTTTTCCTTTTTTTTTTTTGCCTTCAATAGCTGAATATATAGATAAGTCGACCGAGGATCAATATGAAAAGGTCATGAGGAACCGATTTGTTTAATTTTATGAGGGCTTTAGTTTCCAATAAAGCTACTGCTATTCATCTGATCAACACGTTTAAATCTCTAACGTAGATGGAATAGTTGACTAAATCAATAAGCTCTAACTCAAGTGGTAGCTCAAGTGTTTGGTCTGGAGATCATTCTGATCAGGTCGTCTTCAAAACAAGATCTTTGAGTTTTCTAGTGTCTATCGGTCGAATTTTATTGGATCTAGTCTGTAAAAACCAAAAAAAAAAAAACATTATCTATTTAGATATAAAAGAGAAAGCGTACAGATTTCCTAATCCTCATAAAAACAGATACAAATTGTGTTATTGGTGATAGTCCCACTTCAGAAGTGTTTCACGAGTCAAACGTTCTATTTTTTTTCTCTTTTTTTTTTCTCAAAATCATTCAAACTTTTTTTAGTTGCTTCTTTAGAACTAAACTTTTCTAGTTTTATTTATTTTATTTCTTTTTCAGGTAGAAACTGATAAATCAAAGATTTACCTGAGGTTGTGGTTGGTTGGCCTTACTTGACCTTGTGTGACCTTGCCTTCGTGTTGTTAGGCCTACAAAACAATGAGATAAAGGACATCGGGGGTGTCCAAGGTGTGTGACCCCGAAGGCTCTTCGATGCCTAAGTCAGAGCAAGGAAATCCCTAATTGATAATTTGTAGACAGAGGAGGTGAATTCTTAGTTCTGTGTGCGTACTTTTCACCAGGCTAGGGGGTTGCTATTTATAAGCGTTTGGAGATGGGTTTGGACTTCTAGGTCTAGACAGGTATAGACTTGGCCGCCCATATAGGTGTGGACTTGGACCTAGGAAGGCAGTCTGGGTTACTCCGTTTAGAGTAGGCCTTGATGTTTAGGGGCTGGGCTTTCCATGTAGGCTTGGACTTCTAGGCTTACTTGTCACTTTGCTTTGGATGTGCAGCCTTGCTATGTGTAGCCCAATAATGTGCAATCCTATATGTAGCCCTCCTATGTGTAACCCAAAAATGTGTTGCCCTACTAATGTGTATGTCATCAGAAACCCTTCTATGATTATAGTTTCAATTATTATGATTTTCTTTCACTGGATGTATCCATTTGTTATCTAAAATAATTCCGGTTTCTGAGGAGTCCTTTCCAGATTTGATCAACCCATCTCTAAACTGATTTGAAGGAAATGATTTATTTAGAGATACAACAACTTTATCTGTTAATATTTTGCACAACAATTCTAAAGCTCGGGGGGGTGTGACTCTTTTTGTAACTGCCAACAATATAAAAACTTTAGGGGTCAAGGTCTTAGACCCATCCGAAGCTGATCAGTCTAGCCTAATTTCTTTTCCTTCTTCATCCAAATTCCGATGGAACGGCTAAGATCAAGTTCCACTCTCCATTCCAGGTTTATGTACTTCGTTCTAATTTTTGCCACAACCTCATCACATCGGGCCTGTATTATGTGGGCTCAATTATTGGGCTTTCCACATCAAATCCAATTCTTAAAATTTATGCTGATCCAGAGTGGGATACTTGCGACTCAGTTGAATGACCCCTCTCAATCAATTACAAGCTCCATACAAGCTCCATAATCAAGACAAAGACTTAATTGATTCTTAATAATGTTCAACTGGCACTAAAGTTCTTACTCAAACCAATTGTTAGTAGCAATTATTTGGGAATCTTTAATTTCTCTGACTATAAAATTTGCATTCAGTCTGAATTCGGGGTAAAATAAAAGATGCATGTGGCGTTTGTTTCCAAGATTTGACAACCAAACCCGGATTCCTGCCTTCCAACTATTCAAATATTCAAATGTTACCAAAAGAAACGCACGAATTAAATATGTTTGAACTTTTTATCTAAGACATTTGTGATCTAATTTTGCCAATACATGCAGGAGTTTTATACAAGATTGTCATTCTAATATGGTGGTATTTTCAGATGATGATAGTGGCAGGAAATGAAGTGATAAGTAGTACTTTGGAATGGGCCATGTCACTGCTCCTGAACCATCCAGTAAAAATGCAAAAGTTGAGAGCTGAGATTGATAGCCAAGTTGGAAAGGATTGCTTGTCAAACGAATCTGACAATGACAAGCTTCCCTACATTAGGTGTGTCATAAACGAGACACTCAGACTATATCCTCCTCTACCACTTTCGGTACCTCATCTATCATCAGAATCTTGCACTGTTGAAGGATTTGAAATACCGAGAGGCACAATGCTGATGGCCAATACTTGGGCATTGCATAGGGATCCTGAGCTTTGGTCAGAACCCAATGAGTTCAAGCCTGAGAGATTTGAAGCAGTTTCAGGCAAGAGAAAAAGTTTAAAGTTTCTTCCATTTGGGATGGGAAGAAGGGTTTGCCCAGGTGCTGGACTAGGCATGCACATACTTTCATTGACATTGGGTGCACTAATTCAATGCTTTGATTGGGATAAGGTTGGGGTGCAAGAAGACATGAAGGAGTGCTTTAAGTTCAGTTTAACAAAGGCTAAGCCTTTAGAGGCTTTGTGCACTCCACGCCTTGATGTTATTAAATTTCTGTCCCATGTTTAGATAGGCTAGCGAGCTTAATTCCTGCACCTTGTAAACCATCATGTGTTTATTTCCATATCTTGGAACTTGGAAGATATGTGGACCATTGGCTTCTTGATTATCAGAATCATAGTTCCTTTTTCCTTTTTTGATAGAACGTCATGATTTTATTAATAGATCGTTGGTACATGATTTGCAGATTGTACAAATTAGAGACAAGATTATCAGAGTTCTCTTCTCAGTTTGGTAGTGACAAAAACAGAAAGCTGTACTTGTGCGTTAGGTTAATATTTATGATTAAAACCCACTAAGAATTAGTGACGATCTGCAAGCTGTGCTTACTGCTTTAGGAGGAAAATAAGATTCTGATTGCCCTAAAAACAACTTACAGAGAGGATTTAAATATATAATATCACCCCCAGTTAGCCTGATTAAAAACTTCTTTCAGTTTTAGTAGTTTGGTCACTGAGAGAAACTTCCCAATTGTTCGGGCAGCCGTAAGCCAACTTCCTGGAGGTGGATGGTTGTTTTGGATCAAGGAAATGACAAATCAATTTGATGAAATTAACTTTATCGATCCTAGAAATTCAATGTAAATGTTTCATAATGTTGTATAAAAACTTCAAAGTTCATTGAAAACCAAACAAAATCAAGAAATTGATGAACATGGATGATCCCTAGAATTTAGTCATCATCTTAGGACTGCTCATTTGGGCGTCACAAATATCAAAATCAAATAATTGTACTGATCCAACTATGTGAATACTTGGCTATTACTTCCTCCATAATTGAATCGGGACAATTATTTGTATACATATAGACCCACCTCTAGAACAGAATAGCCACGAAACAGAGATGGTAGTACCCAACATTATTAGTGGCTTAACAAAAGCCAAGAATACCGGTCAGGTGTCAGCTCCAGGCCCCTACTTAAGTTGAGGTTCCTGTTCTTGAATCATCTGCAACTCACGAACTTGGTATGGATCAGAGCTTGTGCTATCATCTTGCTCTCTTGCTCTGTGTTTCCTTCCCTTTTTTTAGATGAAGGCGATATGAACCTTTTTTGAATCAAGATAAAAAGAGAAAAGGAGACCAAGATCGTAGTCATCAGCGGGATGGTTACAATCTTGTTACAAGGAAAGCAAAATTAAGACTATACAAGAATATACAGAGGCGATCAAACACGACGAAATTTAATAGAGGTTGTCGGGAGGATTCTGCTGCGTCCCAAGAAAAAACTGCCTCCTGGTCCTCTTGCTCTTCCAATCATTGGCCATTTACACCTCCTCAAAAATCCACTCCACAAATCACTAGAATCCCTCGTGGCACAGTATGGTCCTATCATGTACCTAAAATTTGGTTCACGTCCCGCTCTTGTGGTGTCCTCATCCTCTGCCATAGAGGAATGCTTCACCAAGAATGACATTATATTTGCCAACCGGCCACCCTCCATGTCCGGGGATATTCTAACTTACAGTTTTAATAGATTCGTTTGGGCTAGTTATGGCCATAATTGGCGAACCCTTCGCCGGATAGCTGTTACTAAGTTCATGTCTTCAAGCAGTGTCCAAAAATCTGCTTCCATCCGTGAGGAAGAAGTATCCTGCTTGGTTCGAAGACTGTTCAAGGGATCTTCTGGTGGTGGTAAACAAAAGGTGGACTTTGTTGAAAATAATGATTTTGATGAGTTGTATTATTTGTAGGAAACTGCTACATGCATTTAGATTTGTATTTGTGATAAGATTTGATAATTATAGGTAGTTATTCTTATAATGCCTATATATATATCCAGTCAATATAAGTTGTGTTAAGGTTGTTGTAAGTACAAGAAAAGCTCTACAACACAGGAAGAGCTTGGCAAGACTTATGAATGTTATGCATGTCTACAAACATCAAAATCAAGGAGGAGTGTTGAAAATAATAATTTATTATTTGTAAGAAACTCCTAGATGCAGTTAGATTTGTATTTGTGATAAGATTTGATAGTTATAGTTAGTTATTCTTATGATGCCTATATATATATCCAGTCGATGTACGTTGTGTTAAGGTTGTTGTAAGTACTGGAACCAAAGGGGTACCAGAGGATGTGACTCAGGGTGGCCACACTACAACCTGCTGTAACATATGTTTTATAATGGTTGCTGTAATTAGAACCCAAGGGTTACCAAGGAGATGTAGCCAAAGGGTGTGTCTGGGTAGACAGAACGCAACCTAGTGTAACAAGTGTTTATGAAATATATGCATGAAGAGATATGCTTGCTTTGATGTTATTCTGTTACAATAAAAATACTCTCACCTTCTTTTAATATTTCAACAACAGACTTGAACTTCCTTCTCTCTGTACTAACGGAAAATGTGATGATGAAATTGGCTACAGGGAAACGGTACATGGAAGAGGAGCATGCCAACACAGAGGTAGAGACGCAATTATTTCAAGAATTTAAGCAGCTGTTTTCTTCCTGTCTTGAGGCTGATTGGTTATGAAGGAATTGAGAAGAGTATGAAAGAATTAAAGCCGAGAAGAGATGCTTACTTGCAAAAGTTGGTTAATGAAATTCGATTAAAGAGGAAAAACTCTTGTCCTTCTAAAGCTGATGCAACAATGGAAGCCAAAGGGAAGAGACCTGTGATAGAAGATCTCTTGGACATGCAGAAATCAGAACCTGAATTTTACACTGATCAAGTTATCAAAAGTTTCTTCGTTGTAAGTAGTAATGCATTTTCCTCGGTTTTATCTGTTTTACCATCTTCATATATCGACTTGAAGAAATGCAAGATAGCACCATTATATGAAGGCATAACACCATTATATCAAAACATGCAGGCTTAAAGCAACAAATTGAAATCCTGAGCATGCACTATATACGTTATTTTTCTTGTCTTCCCTTCACTGTAAGGGGATAGTAGCATTATTACTGATTTACTTTCTTTGTAGGGTTTTTGGGTTTTTTGGGTCCCACGTTTAATGGTTTGGCCAATTTGGTACCCCGACATTTTTTTTGGCCGGGCATATACCCCAAGAATGCATGGGCAGGCCAAACGTAGACCCCTGGTCAGGCACTTGCTGACATGGACGCTGCCCGGGTATTTGCGCGTGTTACTGTAGCAAAACGACGTCGTTTTAAGTGAGAAAACGTCACCGTTTCATGCCACGGCGGACACAGGTGGCTTAGTGGGGCCCACTTCACTCAAAGCCCCAAATTCTTCCCATACCGAACCGAAACCGCTCCGGACCAGGGGTCTACGTTTAGCCTGCCCATGCAATCTCGGGGTCTGTGCCCGGCCAAAGAAAATGTCGGGGTACCAAATTGGCCAAACCACTAAACATGGGGGCCAAAAAACCCAAAAACCCTTAAGAATTAAAGTATTAGTTTTGGAAAAATAAGGGAAGTAAAATAATAAACTAACTCAATACATCTGGTTCAATAATCGTTCTTTTTAATTTATAATTTAAAATTGAATTTAAGTGAGATTTTATGCCACTATTGTATAATTATTTTAAATTTTTTTCAAAAAATTAATTCTAGCATAAGATAATAATTATAATAATAAATATTTATTTTCTAATTTTTTACATTTGAGATTTAATCTCGTTTTTTATTTATTATTATTATTATTATTAAAATTTAGGTACTTTTTACAAATTTAGACCGGTGGGAGAGTTTAAATAGGAATGTTTAGAAATTAGTATATGAAAAAAGTAAAATTTTAAAAATAATAAAGCCAGCATAATAAGGTATATTTATTTAAAACCAAGTAAAATTTTTAGAAATTAAGTTTTATTCATTTTTAATATTGTTAAAAATACAATATGATTAAAAGAAAGAAAAATGATTAAATAAATAATCAAAATCGGGTCAGCTTTCATTTCGGTATCCAACAAATTTCGGGTCGGTTGGGTGAAAAACCCGAGGTTGGTAGCATGCGGAGCCCACAGAGACACATGGATCCTACATGTCCAGCCAATCCCCTAAAACGACGTCGTTTTGCTACAGTAATACGCGCAAATACCCAGGTAGCCTCCACGTCAGCAGGTGCCTGACGAGGGGTCTACGATTGGCATGCCCATGCAATCTCGGGGTATATGCCCGGCCAAAAAAAATATCGGGGTACCAAATTGGCCAAACCACTAAACGTTGGGACCCAAAAAGCCCAAAAACCCTTCTTTGTACATTAGTTTTTTGGTTTACAAGGAGAGGCTGGGTTTCAAACAAAGATCTTCAGCCTTGCAAAAAACGGCAGTACCACTTGAGCTACAGCTCATTACTTCTTTGTACATTAGTTACTATACAAGTTTAAATCTTTAGTATTTATTCTATGGGTAAAGTATTAATGCTCTAGCAATATTTGCAGGCGATGTTGGTGGCCGGGACAGAAACATCAGCTATGACTCTTGAATGGGCAATTTCAGTCCTCTTGAATCACCCAGCAGCAATGCAAAAGGCGAAAGCTGAGATTGACACCCAAGTTGGACATGAGCGTTTGGTGAATGAATCAGATCTCTTAAAGCTTCCCTACCTTAAATGTCTAGTTAACGAGAGTCTGAGATTGTATCCTCCAACACCACTCCTGTTACCCCGTTTCTCATCTGAATCTTGCACTGTTGGGGGATTTGAGATACCCCAAGGTACAATACTAGTAGCGAATGCTTGGGCTATGCAAAGGGATCTCAAAGTCTGGGAGGAGCCAAATGAGTTCAACCTGAGAGATTTGATGCTGCTCCGGAAGGACGAGAAGGTTCCAAGTTTGTTGCATTTGGAATGGGGAGGAGGGCCTGTCCTGGTGCTACCATGGGGATGCATGTTGTTTCATTGGCATAGGCTGTACTGATCCAATGCTTTGAGTGGGACACGACTGGCCTACAAATGGACATGAATCTCATTTCTGGGATGACTTTATCAAAGGCAAACCCTTTGGAGGCTATTTGCACTCCCCGCCAAGAAATGATTGAACTCCTCTCCCACGTCTAAAACAGATATTTGGTGTCCAAACTCACTTCTATTACTATAGCTGTCTTTTTCTCCTCCTTCATCATAAATGCTTGAAAATTTACCGTGTACCATGAAAATAGCTATGCAGCACTTGATGATCTTCCTTTCGCTATCGGAACTATCTTCTTAGATTGAGAGTTGTATGCTATACAAGATAACAATTGAGCATTATCGCTATCCACATGGATCGAGTCCAACTATACAATTGAGCATTATCGCTATCCACATGGATCGAGTCCAACTATACAATTGAGCATTATCGCTATCCACATGGATCGAGTCCAACTAAATCTGTGATTTTTCTGTTCCTGTCTTGATATATTGATTGCTATCATTACTAGATTCACTGTTTGTTTTTTTTTTTTTTTTTGGTCTTAGAGACCTAAGAGTGGTTCAAGTCCCTTCTAGTTAGATAAGAAACTGTGTAGCTAATTTGCAATATCAACTGTGTCACGGAAAACATAGGTAATTAGATCTAGTGATCTAGTACCAAATCCTATGGATGATACTGAACCAAAAAGTACGTCCTCTATCACTATGCAATAGAATTTTCTTCCTAAGCCGAGACCATACAGAGAGGTATGACTTTTCTCAAAGCCAAAATACAACGTGTGCTACATATCTATACGTTTACAGTTTGTTACATTCAGTGCAACTCTTTCTAATATTTACTAGATTTTTTCTACCGACTTCTTTTACACACAAAAATATCATATTCCACACCTACTAGTATTTTTACTTTTTTACATCTACATTAGTACATAACATATACGTCGGATCAATTTCCTAACAATAGAGATTTGAAGCAGGCCAGCGAAAGTTTGAAGTTTTTTCTGTTCGGGATGGGAAGAAGGTTTGCCCTGGTGTTGGACTTGGCATTATTGTTAATTTTTTTAAAAGACAGAAAAATCACAAAGATAAAGTTTCCCTTCAATTAGGAAACTAACCAAAAGATCACTGTTAGTTAAAAAAAGAAGAGTTTTCACAAAAACAAGTTTTCCCTGATCAGGAAACTTTCAAAGAAACCAAAAGCTAAAAGATGATCATCAAAGATGATCCCAAAGAGGAGGAAAGGAAACTCAAGGATTAATCCATTCCAGCTCAAAGACATTTAAATTACATCCGTTACATATTTATAGATTTAGTTTAGTTTGTGTACATTGATTAGTACACGTGTAAACTATCCTTACAAGAACTTTCTAGAATTTTTTTCTCCTCCAACTTTCTAAATTATGCTCCAGGTTTCTACAATAGTGCAATAGAATCAATTCCAACACTCCCCCTTGATCCTATTGAAAGAGAAGAACATTCTAGAAATTTGTAGCTACATGATAATTCCAGAGAGTAAAATTTAAGAATAATCTAGAAAATCTGTTTTTAAGAATTATGTAGAAGGTGCTTTTTTGTATTAGTGGTGGAAGTTAGTTCAATGTGTACTAATTAGGATCATAAGTGGTGTATATAAATACTAGGATTGTGTATAGGAGATCAAAGAAGAGTTTCCTTTATGTCAAGAAACTCATAATCGAAAAGATAAAAGAAGAGTTTCTTGACAGGAAACTAAAAAGCTGAAAATATAGATTTCCAAAAGCTAAAAGATTTTCCAAAAGATGTGGCACCAGAATATGTGATTCGGTACAAGTAGATTACACATAGAATCCTAGTATTTATAGACCACTCCTATGTTTCTAATTAGTACACGTTGCACTTCTCACCACTGCTAAATAACTTTCTACATAATTCTCATACGAGATTTCTCTAGATAGTTCCTAAAATATATCCTTACACTAACTCTGGAGTTACACTACAATTTTCTATATCTTTCTAGATTCTTCTTCATTATAATAGGATCAATTCCAACACTCTCCTTAATCCTATTGCTTAGACATCTACTTAACTTAGGAAACTCAAGGATTAATCCATTCCAACTTAAAGATATTTAAGTTATATCGGTTACATATTTATATATTTAGTTTGTATACATTAATTAGTACACGTGTAAACTATCCTGACAAGAACTTTCTAGAATTTTTTTTTCTCCTTCAACTTTCTAGATTATTCTGCAGGTTTCTACAGTGGTGCAATAGGATCAGTTCCAACAACTATGCGCTTATTTCCGTCTCTTGGAAGATCGAGCTTGCCGACCATTTGGCTTCTTAATTGTCAGAGTTTTTTCTCTTTTTTTTTTTTTAAAAAAATTTATTGAACATTATGATTTTATTAGTAGATCGATGGTTGATGATTAGCAGAAAGAACAAAATTAGAGACAAGAATATTATCAGAGTTCTCTTCTCAGTTTGGTAATGACAAAAACAGAAAACTGTACCTGTGCATTAGGTTAATAGTTATGATTAAAACCCGCTAAGAAGTGACAATTTGCAAGCTGTGCTTACTGCTTTAGGAGGAAGACAAGTTTCTGATTCCCCTAAAAACAACTTAGAGATAGGATTTTAAGATATAATATCAGTCATAAGCCAACTTCATGGAGGTGAATAGCTGCTTTGGATTAGGGAAATGGCAAATCAATTTGATGAAGTTAAACTTTCGGGGAGTTACATGTTACTGGTTAAGGTTGTGGTGGAGAGTGAACATTGTGAATTGAAATTCTAATAACTACCCACAATCCCACCCACCACCTTCAATCTTATTACTGGGATCGAATCCCTGACCTTGCTGACTTGCCACTGCATCACAAGTGACGTTGGAAATAGGTACTATTATTTGTCTAAATATAGACACACTAGAACAGAATAGCCTCGAAACAGAGAAGGTATTGCCGACATTATTAGTGGCTTAACGAAAGCTACCAATAAATGTCAGGCAGCTCCAGGCCTCTACTTAATTTGAGTTTCCCGTTCTTGAATCATCTGCAAGTCACGAACTTGTTTTGCACCTAAGCTGTATTCCATCCATTCTCTGATTTGCTGCTTTGCACCTAAGCCATTCTCTTATTTAGCCAATATAGAACAGCCCAGCCCACTTTCCATGATTTTTCATGGAACTTGGAATGGACCAGAGCTTCTGCTATCACCTTGCTCTCCTGCTCTGTGTTTCCCTCCTTGTCAGGAGGATTCTGCTACGTTCCCTGAAAAATTTACCTCCTGGTCCTCTTTCTCTTCCAATCATTGGCCATTTACACCTCCTAAAAAACCCAATCTATAAATCACTAGAATCCCTCTCGTCACAATATGGTCCTATCATGTTCCTCAAATTTGGTTCACGTCCCGCTCTTGTGGTGTCTTCACCCTCTGCCATAGAGGAATGCTTCACCAAGAATGATATTATATTTGCCAACCGGCCTCTGACCATGGCTGCGGATATGCTTACTTACAATTCAACTGTATTCGTCTGGGCTAGTTATGGCCATAATTGGCGAACCCTTCGCCGGATAGCTGTTACTGAGTTCTTGTCTTCAAGCAGTGTCCCAAAATCTGCTTCCATCTGTGACGAAGAAGTATCCTGCTTGGTTCGAAGACTGTTCAAGGGATGTTCTGGTGGTGGTAAACAAAAGGTGGACTTGAACCTTCTTATCTCTGTACTAACGAAAAATGTGATGATGAAATTGGCTACAGGGAAACGGTACGTGGAAGAGGAGCATGCCAACACAGAGGTGGAGAAGCAATTATTTCAAGAATTTAAGCAGCTGTTTTCTGCAAGCCTGGGAATGAACATTTGTGATTTTATTCCGGTCTTCAGGTTGATTGGTTATAAAGGAATAGAGACGAGTATGAAAAAATTGATGGCGAGAAGAGATGCTTACTTGCAAAATTTGGTTGATGAAATTCGATTAAAAAGGTCAAACTCTTCTCCTTCTAAGGCTGATGGAACATTGGAATCCGAAGGGAAGAAACCCGTGGTAGAAGATCTCTTGCAGATGCAGGAATCAGAACCTGAGTTTTTCACTGATTAAGTTCTCAAAAGTTTCGTTATTGTAAGTAGTAATGCATTTTCCCTGTTTACCTGTGTTTCATGTAACAGCCCGAGTAAAATTTGGAATTTTACCGGGACTGTTAAAGCCGTTATACAGTGATTTACCGAACGAGTTAATCTCGGGTAATTAAATCGAGGTAAATCGGTAGTTATTTTTCGAAACCGAGAATTTTCCCGCGCTCGGGAGTTTCTTCCTAACTAACCGAGCCTCGGTTTTCAGTTCCGAGACTTGGACGACGTTCAGGAGGATTAATCGGATTTTCCGAGCCCAAGTCATATTTTTGGACTCGGGACGGGATTTGTCGGAAAGACGGGAGTATCCCTGCGTTTACGGGATTCCGACACGAGAATCCGGACCGGCCGAATGTGGTTGCCCGAGCCACTCTTCTTCCTTCTTTTTCCTTCCTCTTCCTCTTTCCCGGCAACGTTTTTTTTCTCTCTCCCGGTTTTTCCCCAGCCGTGCGGGTCCCACTTTTCTTTTCTCTTTTCTTTCTTTTCCTTCTTTCCCCTCCTTTTCTCCCTTTTCTTTCTTCTCAGCCGTCGGACCTCTCCTTTTTCTTTTTCCCCCGTGATCCTTTGTCTGCCATCTCCTCTTCCTTTTATTTCTTTTCATTTCTTCATCCTTTCATTCTCTTCTTCTTCACTGATCCTTTCCCCCTCCCTCTTCCATCTTTTCTTTTCCTTATCCTCTTCCCACCTCGCAGCCGACACACAACACCCCTCCACCACTACCCTCTTCTTCCCCTTTTTTTTTCTTTTCTCCTTCCTTCCTTTCCTTTTTCTTTTTCCTTTCCGTCGAGACCACCACACCCATCTCCAGCCGTGACCCCCTCGCCGCTGCTCCTCTTCCGGTCACCAAGTCAGGCGAGCCGAGCCCGACCACCATGCCCAGGAGCCCTTAAGTACCGCCTGCATCTCCACTCGCCTGTGCCGCCATCGCCGGAGCTGCAACATCGACAGTCACCTGCGGGTCTCGCCACTTCGCCGTCTCCCCTCTCTTCGCTACTGACGCGAGACGACCACAAGCCGCCACCGGATCCGCCGCGTCGTCCACCACAGCTCGCCGCCGCAGCAGCACGAACCGTCGCCGTTCCCTGTCTCGATCTGCTGTCGCCGTCGTGTGGGTAAGGCTGACGGTGATCTCTGTCTCTTCCCATCTTTTCCTGCCTTTCTATCTTCAACCCGAGTCTTGCTAGTTTGGACTAATCGGGTTTTGTTTGTGTTGTGGTTGTTTGATGAATCATGGCGTTGATGGGGGTGTGTTGACGGTTAAGGTTGTGGGTGTTTAGACTGTGGATGGATTTGATTTGGTGGGTGGTTGACGAATGGGTGGTTGATTGAGGGAAGGAGCAGGTTGGGTGTTGCTGTGTGTTTGGGTGTTCTGTGAGCGTGAACAGTAGCTGAGAAGTGGAGCTTTGGGGGGGCTGCCGTGAACAGTGTTTGGCCGGATTCCGGCGAATTTCCGGCAGTCC
>JAKUCV010003400.1:0-32822 GCA_028386065.3 Turnera subulata | reverse complement strand
AAACAGAGCCAAAATCCGGATGGGCTCCCATCCCAAGGAGGGGTAGCCAACCAGGGAAAGAAGTTGGATCCCCGAATTATGCCAAAAAAGAATGTAGAAGTGCAGTAAAAAAGACAAGCCACTCTTACCTTCTACAAAAAAATCAAGAAGTCCAAACAAGAAAGAAAGGTTAATCAAAGCGCAACATACCCAACACATACATGGCACAAAGCCCGGCTGTCGAATTCTTTTTCCCATCTTTCCTACCAAACCAAGTTACTTACACCCGGCCAGCTACTTAACTCTTACCCCATCCATCGCTGTTAGTATGCACTTTCCTTTATTTCCATAATCGCAAAGCAAAATATCAGTCACTGGAATCCACACAGTTCAACTGAGTCCTGTCTATGAAACAGATTAGACAAACATTGTTTGTTATGTTTCATAAACACAAAGCCTAGAACAGTTCACTTTGCGGTCCGTACGGCCAGAGACTAATGCACATGTGCCCTATCTGTTGCCTGTGTCAACATGTTAACGGCAGCAGCTTGTAGGGCACAAGTCGCATGCGCAGGAGGGGTGATTATTAGTTGCAACGCGCTGCATTTTGTCTTCGATCCACTGGTTTTAAAGGCATTGTATATTACCATAGCCTTGGCAGTTGTATCACTCTTATTTGCTCCTACACAGGTGATGATCACCAGTTTGATACAAAACTCTTATTATGTATGCTCTCAATCACAACACTTGCAAGAAAAGCCACCCAAATGCAGCGAGAGTTACGCAGCTCATGCAAAACATTAAACTTATTTGAACATTTAGGTATTCACAAAGTGTTTCACATTCTTGGCAATATTCACAAGGGACGGATCAATTTGGTACATACACACAACACCACTACTATGACAAAATACAACAGGGAAGCTAAAAAAATCAAAGCTTAAACTTTAACAATAACAATGGAAAAAACAAAAGAAGCATCATCATCATCAAGGCCAGCAACACACACTGACCTTCCTTTGCAGGGTGGGTGGGTTTTCTTTCTTTCAAGGGTAATACGCGACGGATACGAGATGAGGAACCTTTCCATCATCAAAAGGCAAGCTCACATACTCCCTAGCAAACTCCTCGGCGATCTCCCAAGCCAGCTCCCCACGCGCCGCCTTGCAATACATATACAGCACCGCATGCGCCGCCACACTGTAGAGGAACAGCAGCACAAGCAGGGCCGAGGTCACCACAATTTGCACCACCACAGCCCAATCCCACCCATCAATTAGGGATCCGAATCCCGAGCTCGCCCAAAGCAACACCCCAGTGAAGAACCCGAAGAACAGCAGCAAGTGCAGAGCCACTCTCCTCATCCCTCCCATCAAGTAATAGCTCCTCTTCAACGGCTGCATCCCCCAGCTCCCCTCCACCACCACAACCACAGGGGCCAGACACCACACCAGCTGCAGATACAGCAAAGACAGGGCCACCACGAAAGTAACAACCCCGGTTAGCGCAGCCACGAAAAGGGAATCCGGTTCCAGGCGGAACCCGGCGAGCTGGACCGCTTCAACCACCAGAAAATACAGAGACCCAAAAAGGAAGACGACCCCGATGGAGATAATCTGGAGGAAGAGGACGGTTAGGAGGAGTGGGAAGAAACGGGAGAGGGCCGATTTGACGGCGGAGAGGAGCTTGACGGGGCGGCCGTAGAAGCCGTGGAAGACGCTGTAGGTGATGGAGGCGGTGGCGAGGAGGGAGAAGAGGAGGAAGAAGAGGGAGAAGGAGAGGGAGAGGAGGAGGGTGGTGGTGGAGGGGAAAGGGGAGGATTGATCGTCACCATCGGGGGGGAGGGAGACGAAGATTTTGGAGTTGAGGGTGGAGGAGTGGGAGAGGAGGAGGAGTTGGAGGGTAGGGAAGACGGTGAGGGAGAAGGAGAGAGGGAGGAGGAAGAGGACGGAGAGGGCCAGGAAGTGGCGGGAGTGGGCGTTGATTATGCGCTTTGATTCCGATAGGACCGTGCAGAGGTCAAGTTGCAGCGGCGGCGGAGGAGGAGTTGACATGGTCGGAGGTAGGTGTGTGGAGGATTGGATTTGGAAGTACACAGTTACAGTTGATTGATTGGTAATGGAATTTTTCGTTGAACTTAGATGGGGTGGGGGTATGGGGAGGGGGATTTGATTGGGCTTGGAGTCTTGGTGGTCTCCTTGTTTATTTCGTTCCGTCTGGAATGGGATGGAGTTTCCAGATGTATCCACTGGCAGCCAAACGGGACCTGCTACCTGTTGGCTGTAAATAAAAAGAATGCTGCTTGTTGTTTTTCTTTGGATTAAATATAAGATTTAACCCTGGTTCTCAAAAAAAATTTATAGATTTAACCCTCCTACTATACTATAATGATATAGTGATAAGAAGGTTGCCTCCACATAATTAATTATGTTTCCCTATTCTTTATAAATAATTAATTTGGTCTTCTTACCCTACACAGTTTGAATGGAAATTGGCTGAAGTGTAGACTAATTCATATGAAGCCACAAAATTATTAAATTATGCGATTAGTATGTCACGTTAATTAATTTTCATTCTGCTGGGACCAAATTAATTATTTAAGAATGATATGAAAACATAATTAATCATAATTAGTATAAGGACCATACATATCATTAATTCATTACAATGAAATAGAGGAAACGAATATATATTTAATTTTTTTGTAGTTTTTCTTAAGAAATTCATACATATCAATACACATATTAGTATTAGTAGTTTTGTAGTTTGTCTTAAGAAATTCATTTACCATTTACTAATATGTATAAAACAAAAATTGTTAGATAGTTAACATGACAACCATAATAATCAGGAATCAACAACCAATAATTTAATTCCCAATAGAATCAATAACATAATATGCCCATAAGATCTTTGAACTAATTATCTCCCACTGATAACATAAGGTTGAAGACATACTTGGTCAATCATGTTATCTTTTAAATTCTCTTAATCTATCTGTCTTGATGCCTTCATGAGGAATAGATTTCTCTCTCTTGCCTCTGTCTTTCTTTCTAACGTTTGTCAGATGGTATAACAGAACGTTAAGCGACTGGAGAGAGAGGACCTATTCCATAATATTGTATTTATACACCCCATCAAGTGTCTATTAAAAAACCCTAATAGTTGACCAATAGGATTTTGCCATGTCATTAAATAAAACCTAAAATTATATGGGCCACATAAAAGGAAATATTCTTACATTTTCCCACTTGGCACATATGATATTATACATTAATGGTCAAATAACATAACGTGCAAAGTATCTAAAGGATCAACATCCCATCAATAAGCAAAAACTAATAAGGATCAGAGCGGTTCCGTGTTAATTTATTTGCAACACGGTTCCTTCCATGTATCACATACTAGTTCTATACTTACTTTACTTAAAATGGAATTAAACGTCATGGTCCACTTTATGTCTTCAATGAAGACCAATTCTGTCTGCACCCTTATTTACTATCATGTATGCATACAAACATGATTAGACAAAATTAGATAAATCAGAAACAATCCATCAAGAGCTCAAAGTGTCAATAACATTACTATAATCAATCATGAATAGGATTTCAATAAGCACTCATCTTACTCACATACAATCTAAATGTCATAGGTGAGAACCCTCTCATTATTGGATCCATACTCATATCAGTACTTGTATGTTCAACTGACACTTTCGTTTTTGAACTTCTTCTTTAATGATAATGTACTTTAACTTAATGTGTTTTCCACCTTCATAGTACACATCAATTTTCAGAGAAGAAGATTGCTGCAACATTATTACAATAACTTTTCAGCGGCTTGGCAATACAGTCTACAGTCTCAAGTCCTGAAATAAAATTATGCAGCTATAATCTATAAATAATGGCTTTATAAAAGCTATACAAATCCAGCCCCGAAAGTGGATATAACAATGACAACTTATGTCACATCCATCCAAGATATTGCTCTTTTATCTAAAATGAGCAAATAACAATTCATGAACTTCAACTTGTCCAACAATCAATGAGGCTTGGATTTAAGTATTTAATCACTTTAATGCGATCAGACATCTTATATGTGAGTATTAAATCTTCATAATTTGTGCATACCATAGACATCTCATAATGAATGCACAAGAAATATTCTCCAACTAGTGAGATTTCAATTCATTTCTTGGACATTAATTGAGACTAAAATCTCTCTCCTAAATTGAAACATCACTTGAACTTTTATCAATATATCTTGAATTTTTTTTTTAGAACTTTATTGATATATACATCTTGAGACAATTAAAAATACTATTCATTATATTATGGAATATTTAATTCCAATCACATAAAATGTCTCAAGTATATCACATAGATAAGAACTTCTTGGTTGTAATTCATAAGTAAACCAAGATCATAACTAGTTAGCAAGATATTGTTAATATACATAAATAAAATTAATTTGCTCCCACTGATCTTTAGATATATATACACCGATTAACAGTGTTTTATTAGAATCTAAAGGAGGTAATGAAATCATTAAACCAAGGATGCCATTACTATAGAGTTTTTTTAAATATGTATATCAACATACATGTCATGTAATCTTTTTCTTCAATTGAGAAGTCCAAAATCGGTTCATATAAACCTCTTCCTTTAAATTTCATTCAGAAAAGCATTTTGATATTCATGAGTCACCATTACCATAATGATTCTTAAGACTCCTTTAGGAACGTAAGAAAAGGTCTCTTTATAGGTAGTGCCATCTTTCTGAGTATAATACCAGACAACTAATTTGGCCTTATATTTTAGACATTGCCAATAGAGTCGTGTTTGGTCTTAAAGACCCATTATACGCAACTCTTTCGCAAAATTTTGGAAAATCTACTAAATCCCAAACTTAGTTGTAATTCATTCATTTCAACTCATCTTTCATGACATTCAACCACATTTCAAAATCATTATGGCTTAAAATGAAACTGAACCTTCATTTATCTCAAGTCAAATTCAGACTGTTGTAAATAAATCATAAGATCATATAAAATTATAAATATTCTTGATTTATGAGATCATCTTAATATGATCTTTTATGATTTATTTACTGATATTCAATTATTGCAGATTCGTTGATGACGATTATATCATTATGAGTAGGAAAATTTTGTTGTTCTAAATAAATTGTCAGATTGATTGACAATTACAGAAACAACAACTCTAATAAAAGTCATTTGTACATAGATATGTAACAAGACTTTATAAACTTTTAACTTTGAAAATTTTCCACTCCCACTAATGTCACCATTCTTAATGAAACTTGCAATCTCAGTTTCATTCATTCTGATCAAATGGTTAGAACAGTAAAATATATCACCCTCTAGATAACCAATAAAGATATTGGTTGATCATAAGTTCAGTATCTTTTCACATGGATTATAAATCTTCACTATCACCAAGCAACCTCGTACATACAGGTGCTTTAGACTAGATTTCTTTACTTATCCAAAACTCAAAATGAGTCTTGGAATCATCATAACAGAAACCTATTCAATAACCAAATAGTGAGTTTCAAGATATACATCTATGATAATGAGGATTGCAATAAATTACTCATTATGCTTATAACCATTTTCATAAGGGTACATTTCTTCTCTCAACAACTAAATTTAGTTGCAATGTACCATCATTATGTATTAACATAATGTCATGCTTTTCTAAAAATCTTGCAAATAGACAAACAATTTGTCCAAATTTGTTATTGAAGCGCCCCGACCCGTATTTACTATAACACAATAAAAATGTGCCGAAACTATTCTTATTGATAGGGAATATAGTACAGCAACCCGTATGTACAACTAGAAAATAAATACAACAACCGACACCCAACACGGGAACCATTATTCAGCAGCTTACAGCTCACAGTATATAACAGCAGCAGAGAAAAGAGCAAGCAACAGAGGCAGAGTGACAAACAACCTCAAAGTCATATGAACAAGCTATCACAGCAACGGAAATATAATACAGCATCATATGCAATAGAACAGCAGCGGAAGACTTTATGCACATGCAGCGGAGGTATGGATCCTGAGTCAGGTGGAGAAGAAAGCAGCAGCCATCGAACACCGTACCTGAACTACGAAACAACTTAACCTACGGGATGAAACCCCGCAGGCAAGGGGTGAGTCTGAAGTGCTCACCGACGAAGGATAAACAGTGATATGCAGGCAACCATAATACTTAAAAGCAATCACAGACAAGCAACAACGTATCTCAACAAACTGAGCCAAGACCAAAAGAATAATTATTGTTGTTCTAAATTTTATCTTCCGGGCCCCCGTCACTGGACAAGCTAGGGTCGTACCAGGTTATCAATTAATTCCGGATGCCAAGTCAAAGAACCATACCATACCAGGATCCACATTCCAAAACCGGATATTTGGTATATCCAAACCACTGGGTATTTGGTATACCCCAACCACAGGCATCGACATGCCAACCGAATATTTGGTATATCCGAACCACTAGGTATTCGGTATACCCCAACCTCAGGCATCGACATGCCAACCAAACCAAGTAACCGACCATAGCATCCCAAAATTAATTTTCAAACCATCGGGTCGTACCACTACTTTCCACGTGACAATTATATCATCATCTCAAATCAATTCCAATTTCCATTCCAATTTCCATTATCCTTTTCTCAATTATTCACAGTCAATAGTTCAACATCAATCTCTACACAACATCTAAGAATCAATATCACAGTCCAACAATCACAACAGCAATAATCACAGCAATCAATAACCAACAGTGAATATCTTAGCAGTTCAATCAAACATCAAAGCACACAAAGTATTACAGACAACATAACAAAGGTTATCCATCCTCACCTTAGCCGATTATCAATTATGGAAATGTCCAACAGATTCCAAGTCCTGTTCCTCAGCAAATTGCTCGTTATCAACTCCTATAACAATCAAATAATATGCACATATAAGGTGATATGCAAATGCCATGCTAATACTGTGTACCGAAAAATAAATACTGACTCGTCTCAGTTACTATCCCGGATTAATTTCCATTATCATCATCATTCACCATTTATTTCAAGTGTCAAAATACCTTTCTATACTTAGACTTATACCCGGATATTATTCCGGTATCATATTACCTTGATAATACCCTTTCTGTAATTTTTTTCATGAGTATGTACTTCCCAAAATAATTATTTTATACCATATATATTTTCTCAAAATTATTTTCCTTCATATTTATATTTTTCCAGATTTTATTCCCAAAATTATATTTTCTTTTTTTTTTTAATTGGACTGGGCCAAACAGTGTTGGCCCAACCTACTGCTCAGGCCCATCTCAAGCTCCAAGTAGGAGCCCAAGATCCGGCCCGTGCAGCAGGCCCAGCCCAACAGTCCAGCAGCCCAAAAACCACGGCAGCCCAACCCTGACCCCGACCCGACACGCGGAAACGGGTCGAGCTTGACCCAGCTATGACCCATCCGGGTCTTCGTCGCCCATGGGTCTGCTCATCTGTAGCGACGGGACGGCGGCGACGAGCCGAATGGTGACGGAAAGAGGCGGCGTCGTTCGCTGTGTGCCATTCGGCGACGGCAGCGTATCGTCGGGTTGCTGCAAGAGGACGCGGGGAAGATTCGTCGAGCTCGCCGGCGTGCTGCAGAGGCGGAAAGCGAGGGCGAAAGGAAAGGAAGGTGGAGAGGGAGGGAAGGGTGGCGGCTGGTGGCGAGGTGGCTGGTGGAGGGGATAGTGGTCTCGGCCACGGGTGGCGGCGGTGTGGGAAGGGAAGAGAAAAGAAAGAGGGGAGAAGGAGGGTGACGTGGCGTGTGGTGTGTGGTTGTTTAGGTTTGTTTTTTTTTTTTATTATTATTTTCTGGTATGGTGTGTAGTAAGTGTTTTGCAGGAAACGAGTTGCAGGAGGTGAAGGTAGTTTTCAGGCAGGATGAAAATGAAGAGATGGTGCACTGAGAAGTAGATGATGGCATAGTTTTATAGGCAGTGCAACCATATTGGTAAGTCACGGGTGAGGTACTGCTTGAATAGGAAAAAGCAACTCACAAGCATCACATGAGAAGGCGGCTGATAATTGAGCTTCAATTATCCAGTTACTATGCTGCATGTGAAGTGTGACCCGCCTGGACCAGAAAATATCCGGTATACCCACTTATCTTTATTTCTGGTCCGTTAACTCAAGGATAAACCCGACTTTTCTGAAGATTCCTGGACCCGAAAAATTTCAACTTTGGTCCGTAAAATCCGCAGAAAAATCCTGAACGTGGGACAAAGATCGATTTCGGAATCCGATGCTCGACTTACCATAAATTAATTACCCAAGATTAATTTTAAATGGTAAATTACTATAAAATTACTTAAACAGTCCCGGTAAAAATAAAATTTTTACCTGGGCTGTTACAGCCTACCCACCTTAAAGAGAATTTCGTCCCCGAAATTCACTCCGAAGCTGTGAACAAGTGCGGATACTGAGAACGCATATGCTCCTCGACTTCCCACGTAGACTCGTTCGCAGAGTGCTTGCTCCACTTAACCTTCACCATCGGAATAACTCTGTTCCTCAACTGTCTGACCTCTCGGGCTAGAATCTGCTCTGGCAACTCTGTATACGTAAGATCCTCTGCGACCTTAACATCTGTTGTGGTAACCACATGGCTCGGATCTGATCTGTACCTCCTCAACATGGAAACATGGAACACGTCATGAATTCGTGACAACTCCTCTGGTAAAGATAATCTGTACGCCAAGGGTCCAACCCTTTCCACGATCTCATACGGTCCGATGTTCCTGGGACTCAGTTTCCCTCTTTTCCCGAATCTGATTACACCCTTCCAAGGTGCAACTCGGAGGAAAACTTTTTCTCCCACCTGGTACTCCATCTCACGACGATGCTTATCGGCATAGCTCTTCTGTCGGTCCTGTGCTGCTCTCATACTCTACTTAACTATCTGAATCTTATCAACTGTCTGCTTAACCAAATCTAGACCAACGATCAAATGAAGACCTTCTTCATCCCAACAAACTGGACTTCGGCACTTTCTTCCATAAAGAGCTTCAAACGGTGGCATGCCAATACTGGAATGATAACTGTTGTTGTAGGCAAACTTCGCTAAAGGCAAATACTGATCCCAACTCCCACTGAAGTTAAGAGCACAAGCCCTTAGCATGTCTTCCAGCGTCTAAATAGTCCTCTCCGACTGTCCGTCTGTCTGAGGATGAAAAGCGGTACTGAAACTTAGTAAGTCGAACAACGATAACCCAGATATCATCATGCTGTCTCCGAGTCAACGGTAATCCGACCACAAAATCCATAATGATCATCTCCCATTTCCATTCTGGCACTATCAACGATCTCATCTTTCTCGCTGGAGCCTGATGCTCAGCTTTCACTTGCTGGCACGTGATACACTTAGCAACATACTCTGCTACATCTTTTTTCATACGCGGCCACCAAAAATGACTTCTCAAATCCTGATACATCTTGGTGCTCCCGGGATGCATGGCATACGGTGTCATATGTCCTTCTTCCAGAATCTGACTGCGCAGGTTACCAACACTGGGTACACATAGACGTTTTTCCAGCATCAGGGCACTATCCTCGGCTATGTGAAACTTATCTTCTTTTCCATTGCGGACTGCTTCCTTCAGCTTGATCAGGTCGGGATCTCCATCTTGTAGTTCCACTGTGGAAGTCCGTACCCCAATTAAATAAAATAAAATATTTAAATGAAAAAAAGAATTACCAAAATACTCTTGAAACCCGAGGTACGAATACCAATGCTTCAGCTTACAAACATTTTCCATAAAAATTTATTAACAACGAGATGTCATAAAAAATTAAAGAGATTACCCGGCTTATCAAGTCGTAAGCCACCACGGCATCACGCCGAAATAATATCACAAAATTAAGCTCCGGCAAACCGCCGATATAGAGGTAAAACATTTATGACATCTCGAATTATTTCTCATGCAACGGAAGATGAAAGTAATAAATAAAAATCAAAGTAGAAATTAACATGCATATGGCCCTATGGATCCAACCAAGAGATGATGCACAACTACTTGCTGAAGTGTCTGCGTCTGAACTCCGAGTCGATAGTATAAGTGAGACAGCACGCTAACTAAAGTCTGAAAAACAACGGTGGCGATTATGTGAGTCGCCTACTCAGTGAACATTAAAAGTCTAAGTATACATGAAAGTGAAGTCATGCTCGTAGGGTGAGTAGTTCACGAGCACAAGTACAGCATACAAGCAAATCAGAATCACACACCAACACACAAACATCTTATTGTGTTATTGTTCTTATTATTTAGATTCAATGTATTTTATTATTATTAATATTTTTATTATGGGCCCTCTACTGTGAGTCAAGTCTCGGTAGCGCATCTGATCAGATCAGGGTGTGAAACCCAAATGTCGAACCTCATAAGGGGTAGATTCTGAGGCCAAAACCACCGATAAATCTCCAGTGGCCGCTAGCTACCTGAGGGTGCACTCAGACACACCTAACCGGTGCAAGTCTTCCAGGGGTGCACCTACATCCCCTGGGATACCATGCTTAACAGCATAAAGTGACCCGAGGGTACCCAACCCTCCCTCGGGGCTACCAGCCGATGCCACAGTAGAAATTAATATTTTATTCTTAATTACTCTTTTACATTTCTGTCGAAATATATTATGCTTTCCAGGGATGTGTGAATTCTGTGTGTTTTGTTTCATCCGGGCCTTCGGCCCATAACCACACACCATCACCAAAAGATAGTACATGTTATATTCCATCACAATTTCTCACATCGAAATTAGGCATGTGAAAACAATCAGGTATACAATTCCAATCATCGCATGTAGCAAACAAGGCAAGTAAACAAACAAACCACACCAACATGCATTCACAAAACATATATAAAAAGACTTGTAATGTCACCTCAAAAATGCAGATTATGACTTCTACCCGAGTCTGAGTCTACAGCTTCCGAGGTATCTCCCGTGCCTGAATACCGGTACATAATATAATCACTAAGCAAATTTTAGAAATAAAAACGTGTATGCAAGCTAATGGTATGTTCTAATCGAGTAATTCCCGACCCTAACTACCCGATTATAAGACTTTCGGGTCTAAGTCCGAAAGGATATTTTTCTTCTATAACTCCAACGATTAGGGATCTAAGGTTCATCGGTAAGTCCATTAACAATTCTCGGGCCTAAAGCCCACTAAATCCTTAATCACAAATTCCGGGCCGAGGCCCACTTCCTTAAGTCCATATTTACTGATTATGAAATTGGGCTTCGAGCCCGTTCTTAATGTCCGTGAATTTAATTATCCGTGATTAGGTCCTAAGTTCATAACTTTAAGTCCATTTAAAACATTCTAAGCTTCAAATTGAGATTATTGGGCCTGGGCTCGGTTTTCCTAAAAACCGTCCTAAAGCCATCCCGAGCCCAAGGTTAATCGGCCTAAATTCTCTACGTGTCGGTAAGTTCTCCCGGCCATACACTCTAACGCTCCGCTCTCGGTAAACCGCAATTCACTAAATATATAAATATAAATGTATTTCAGTAAATAAATTCCAAAATTTAAATACATGGTATAACCGAGACAAAACAAGAATAATACCGTCTAACACTCGTAAAAACGAGAAATATAGTCCGCTGGGCAGAACCCGAGCCTTCGCCGGAAAATTCCCGAGCCCTCGCCGGAACAGTACGCGCTCGCCGGATTCCGATCACCTCGCCGGAATTTCACCCAAAAACCATCATCCAAACAACGTCATCTATCAACCAATTCAACCACATAGCATCCGAACACTACATGAATGAACCGTCACAGGAAGGAAAGTAGCCGGAAATGCTTACCGGATGAAAGCCCAGCACAAGCGAGCTCTGGGTCTACACTTCCACGCGATTAAACGCGTCACCCGAGTCCAAGAACGCGAGCTGCACCCCTTGCCCGAACCAGTCCCGAGCTTTGTAACCCCCCTGCCAGAACTCCGTAGTCCCGACCTCGAGCTCAGCACTGCCGAGCCACCAAATTGGCAAGGTTCATCCACCAAGTCAAGCCAAGTCACCACACACTGCCAGACGCATCGCCATCCACCCCCACATACACAGCCACCGCCGGAAACAACACACAGAGCCGCGCGCCCACATCCGAAAACAAGTCAATTCACGAATCGACGATCTAAAAGGAACAAAGAAGGAGGAGGATCGAGAAGAAAAGAACTGGCGGTTTACCTCGTCGGCGTTGTGACCGCACGCGAGACAAGCCCAACCCTCGCTCTCTGTTCTCTTGATTTGGTCGCGGCCGAATCGACCTTGGATCCTCGCCGTTCAACTTGCGATGCCGGTGGTTCAAAGGAAGGAGGAAAGGAGAGGAGACGAAATGGTGTGGGTGACGGTGGACGGGTGTGGAACTGCGAAGAGAAGAAAAGGAAAAGATGAGGAAGGAAAGAGGGAGGAGGTTGCGGGTTAAATGGCCGAGGGCGTGATTGAGGGAGGTAGTGGAAGACAAAGCCGTTGAGGGTGGCGGCGACTGGGTGGAGGAGCAATGGGCAGAAAGAAAAAGAAAAGTGGAGGAGAAAAGAAAAAGGAAAAAAAGAAGAAGAAGGAAAGAAGGAAAGGTGGGTGCCTGGCTTGACCTAGCCGGCCGAACGACCTGTCGTTTGGCCTGGCTCGGTCAACTTCAGGTTGACCCTTCTATAAGTTATTTTTTTTCCTTCAAAACGACGTAGTTTCGATCGAAGACTCAACAAGACCCGTGTTTCACCCCGAAACACGTTCTGATATCAATGAAACCCGAAGCCTGAGAAAACCCAACTGGAAATTGAAATTTCCAAAGAAAAATAATTATTTTCCATAACCAGAAACTCCGAAATCCATCGAGGGTAACATTGGAATAAAAATTCCAGAAATTCCGTAAATCAAATTATAAAATCCGGGGCGTTACATCCACAATCCAGCCCCTCAGGTTAGACTTGACTTCAATATGTGTCAACAAAGCTCCTGTCTCATCAACTGACAACTCAACTCTCATCTTCCTTAACTCGATAAGAGAGGATATCGAGTAGGTCGTGAAAGCATCTTCTGGTTGTCTCCGGCTCAAAGTATCAGCTACCACATTAGCTTTTTCAGGGTGATACTCAATGGTACAATCATAATCATTCAGCAACTCAACCCAATGTCTTTGTCGCAGGTTAAGCTCCTTCTGAGTCATGATGTACTTGAGACTCTTATGATCTGTGAAAATCCGGCATCTTTCTCCAAACAGGTAATGCCGCCAAATCTTCAAAGCAAGGATCACTGCGACCATCTCTAAATCATGTGTCGGATAATTCTTCTCGTGTGGCCTCAACTATCTCGAAGCATAGGCAATCACTCGGCCTTCTTGCATCAGAACTGCTCCCAAACCAAGACCTGAAGCATCGCAAAATAACACATACTCCACTCCTGGTTTAGGCACTGTTAAAACTGGTGCTGATGTCAACTTCTTCTTCAGTTCATCAAAACTCTTCTGGCAAGTTTCACTCCAAACAAATGCTTGATCTTTCTTCAACAGCTTGGTCATAGGACTAGCTATCAAAGAAAAACCCTCGATGAATCTCCGGTAATATCTTGCAAGGCCAAGAAAGCTTCTAACTTCTGGTACCGTCTTGGGCGGCTCCCACTCTAGAACAACTTTTACTTTAGCAGGGTCAACCTTAATCCCATCTCCGGAAACAACATGTCCAAGGAATGCTACTTCTTCAAGCCAGAACTCGCACTTGTTGAACTTGGCATACAACCCTTTCTATCGCAATCTCTGTAGTACTACCGTCAGGTGCTCTTCATGTTCTTCCCTATTCTTGGAGTATATCAGAATATCGTCGATGAAAACTACCACGAACTTATCCAAGAACTCGTTCAGGACCAAGTGCATCAAGCACATGAAAACTGCAGGTGCATTGGTCAAACCAAAAGGAACCACTGTGAACTCAAAGTGACCATACCGAGTGCAGAAGGCTATCTTCGGTATGTCCTTCTCTGCAATCTTGACTTGGTGATATCCAGACCGAAGATCAATCTTGGAAAACACGGTAGCTCCCTGTAACTGGTCAAAAAGGTCATCAATCATGGGAAGCGGATACTTGTTCTTCACCGTCACTTTGTTCAACTGTCGGTAGTCCACACACATCCGCAAACTGCCATCTTTCTTCTTCACAAACAGAACTGGTGATCCCCAAGGTGAAGTACTAGGTCTGATGAAACCTTTCTCTAACAGCTCATCTAACTGTTTCTTCAACTTCTGGAGTTCTGTTGATGCCATCCGATACGGTGCCATCGAAATAGGTGTCATTCCGGGCATCAAGTCGATAGTGTACTCAACTTCCCTATCAGGTGGCAATCTTGGTAAATCCTCCGGAAATACATCTGGGAATTCTTTGACAACTATGATGTCCCCCAAAACCAGAGTCTGAACTTCTTCGCCCTTGATGTGAGTCAACAAGGCATCTGGACCATGCGGCTTAATTCCGACATCCTAGTTAGCAGAGATACTACATGTAGTAGCAACTTTCCCACTACCTGTCAACAAAACCTGTCGTCCACTATCGGAAGTCAACAGCACTTCCTTGGTTCGACAGTTTACCAAAGCACTGTACCTCGACAACCAATCCATCCCCAGAATGATATCGAAACCTCCCATGTTCATCAAAACTAACCGTGCAAGAAAAACCTCATTATCGTACGAAAGAGAAACGTCTCTGCACACATGGGTTAACCTGACCACTATACCCGCAGGTAACCTAACCCTCATCGGAAAAGTTAAATTCTCTTCCATACAGTTATGTTGTATTGCAAAACTTTGCGCGACAAAAGAATGCGTAGCACCAGGATCAATCAAAGTATATGCAGTACTACCAAAGACTGTAAAAGTACCTGCTATGACATTGACATTCTCCGGATCCTCTTCAGCGGTGATAACAAATGCTCTTGGCACAGCTGCACTCTGATTCATGGCAGACTGGGTCCTAGCAGGAACAGCTCCACGTCCCCGGCCTCGGCCAACTCCAGAACCACTAGGAACACTGGCAACTGAAGCTTGCACTGTCTGAGCAGGTGCTGTACCTTCAGTTCTTCCCAACTTGGGACAAGCATATCGGTAGTGCCCAACTTCGTTACACTTATAGCACCTCACCTGAGACAGAGGAAGTCTCGGGCGATTATCCCCAGATGAAGTCCCTCCAAATTGAGTCCAAGAATTGCCTCGGTTGTAGGTATTATTGTTCCATCCACGTCCCTGACTCACTGGCATAGAGCGGCTCTGTCTATACCCTGATCGGTTAGCAGGTGTCTGGAACCTTTTGTTCTATCCCCCAGAACTCTGTGCAGCTTGCCTCCTACGGATCTCCTGTTGCTCCCTCTCATTACCCAGCCAAATAATCTCTGCTCTCAGGACATCTGTCAGCATGTCATGGTAAGTCTCATAGACCTTGCACCCCATGACTGTCTGGATGCCAGATCGAAGACCATCCCAGAAACGTTTACATCTGGCCTCCGGAGTAGCTACAAACTTACTGGCATAAATGGACAGGCGGTTGAACTTGATCTCATAATCATTGACCGTCTGATCTGGTCCCTGTTGCAGTCCCAGAAACTCTCATCTCAGCTGATCCTGGTATGCCTCAGAAACAAACTTCCTTCGGAACATCTCCATGAATTGGTTCCACGGCATAGTGATAGGTGTCGGCATGTCCCTGGTGGTAGACTCTCACCAATCAACGGCATCTCCTCGGAACATGGCAGCGGCGTATCTGGCCCACCTGTCATTCCTGCATGTCAGCCTCAGCATAACCCTGTTCATCTGTCTGAGCCACTGATCAGCATCCTGCGGCGTAGTGCTACCGGTGAAAACCTCAGCCCCAAGCTTTTTCAGCTTCATATACACTGGGTCCTCAACAGGTCCATGGTTTTCCTGTTCCCGAGCTTTCATAGCATCGATACGGGCATCTCTAGCATCTTGCCTTTGTAGAATCTGAGTTACCACGTTTAACATCTACGTAGGGTCTCCCAAAGGAACATTCGCAGGGTGTTCCGGACCTCCCGCAACTTGCTGCGGTTGATCCACCGATACCTGATCGTCATCTAGGTAAACTCCAGCATGCTGATTCCCTCCAACCGGATCCATTCGTACCTATATGAGAACGTATATGTATGCATATCATATCATGACAAATCTTATGCACAAACAAGCAATCATGCAATCACAATCATGTCCCTAATGACCTACTACCTGCTCCGCTACCAAACTGAAGTGCCCCGACCCGTATTTACCATAACACAGTAAACACGTGCCGAAACTATTCTTATTGATAGGGAATACAGTACAGCAACCCGTATGTACAACTAGAAAACAAATACAACAACCGACACCCAACACGAGAACCATTATTCAGCAGCTCACAGCTCACAATATATAACAGCAGTAGAGAAAAGAGCAAGCAACAGAGGCAGAGTGACAAACAGCCTCAAAGTCATATGAACAAGCTATCACAGCAGCGGAAATATAATACAGCATCATATGCAACAGAACAGCAGCGGAAGACTTTATGCACATGCAGCGGAGGTATGGATCCGGAGTCAGGTGGAGAAGAAAGCAGCAGCCATCGAACACCGTACCTGAACTACGAAACAACTTAACCTACGGGATGAAACCCCGCAGGCGAGGGGTGAGTCCGAAGTGCTCACCGACGAAGGATAAACAGTGATATGCAGGCAATCATAATACTTAAAAGCAATCACAGACAAGCAACAACGTATCTCAACAAACTGAGCCAAGACCAAAAGAATAATTATTGTTGTTCCAAAATTTATCTTCCGGGCCCCCGTCACTGGACAAGCTAGGGTCGTACCAGGTTATCAATTAATTCCGGATGCCAGGTCAAAGAGCCATACCATACCAGGATCCACATTCCAAAACCGGATATTTGGTATATCCAAACCACTGGATATTTGGTATACCCCAACCACAGGTATCGACATGCCAACCGAATATTTGGTATATCCGAACCACTGGGTATTCGGTATACCTCAACCTCAGGTATCGACATGCCAACCAAACCAAGTAACCGACCATAGCATCCCAAAATTAATTTTCAAACCATCGGGTCGTACCATTACTTTCCACGTGACAATTATATCATCATCTCAAATCAATTCCAATTTCCATTCCAATTTCTATTATCCTTTTCTCAATTATTCACAGTCAATAGTTCAACATCAATCTCTACACAACATCCAAGAATCAATATCACAGTCCAACAATCACAACAACAATAATCACAGCAATCGATAACCAACAGTGAATATCTTAGCAGTTCAATCAAACATCAAAGCACACAAAGTATTACAGGCAACATAACAAAGGTTATCCATCCTCACCTTAGCCGATTATCAATTATGGAAATGTCCAACAGATTCCAAGTACGGTTCCTCAGCAAATTGCTCGTTATCAACTCCTATAACAATCAAATAATATGCACACATAAGGTGATATACAAATGCCATGCTAATACTGTGTAACGAAAAATAAATACTGACTCGTCTCAGTTACTACCCCGGATTAATTTCCATTATCATCATCATTCACCATTTATTTCAAGTATCAAAATACCTTTCTATACTTAGACTTATACCCGGATATTATTCCGGTATCATATTACCTTGATAATACCCTTTCCGTAATTTTTTTCATGAGTATGTACTACCCAAAATAATTATTTTATACCATATATATTTTTCCAAAATTATTTTCCTTCATATTTATATTTTTCCAGATTTTATTCCCAAAATTATATTTTCTTTCTTTTTTTTTTAATTGGACTGGGCCAAACAGTGTTGGCCTAACCTACTGCTCAGGCCCATCTCAAGCTCCAAACAGGAGCCCAAGATCTGGCCTGTGCAGCAGGCCCAGCCTAACAGTCCAGCAGCCCAAAAACCACGACAGCCCAACCCTGACCCCGACCCGACACGCGGAAACGGGTCGAGCTTGACCCAGCTATGACCCATCCGGGTCTTCGTCACCCATGGGTCTGGTCACCTGCAGCGACGGGATGGCGGCGCGAGGGGACGACTGCAGGTGGAAAGGCGACAACCGGAGGGAGGCGGCGACGAGCCGAATGGTGACGGAAAGAGGCGGCGGCGTCCGCTGTGTGCGATTTGGCGACGGTGGCATATCGTCGGGTTGCTGTTAGAGGACGCGGGGAAGATTCGTCGAGCTCGTCGGTGTGTTGCAGAGGCGGAAAGCGAGGGCGAAAGGGAAGGAAGGTGGAGAGGAAGGGAAGGGTGGCGGCTGGTGGCGAGGTGGCTGGTGGAGGGGACGGTGGTCTCGGCCACGGGTGGCGGCGGTGTGGGAAGGGAAGAGAAAAGAAAGAGGGGAGAAGGAGGGTGGTGGCGTGTGGTGTGTGGTTGTTTAGGTTTGTTTATTATTATTATTATTATTTTCTGGTATGGTGTGTAGTAAGTGTTTTGCAGGAAACGAGTTGCAGGAGGTGAAGGTAGTTTTCAGGCAGGATGAAGATGAAGAGATGGTGCACTGAGAAGTAGATGATGGCATAGTTTTATAGGCAGTGCAACCGTACTGGTAAGTCACGGGTGAGGTACTGCTTGAATAGGAAAAAGCAACTCACAAGCATCAAAGGAGAAGGCGGCTGATAATTGAGCTTCAATTATGCAGTTATTATGCTGCATGTGAAGTGTGACCCGCCTGGACCAGAAAATATCCGGTATACCCACTTATCTTTTATTTCTGGTCCGTTAACTCAAGGATAAATCTGACTTTTCTGAAGATTCCTGGACCCGAAAAATTCCAACTTTGGTCCGTAAAATCCGCAGAAAAATCCCGAACGTGGGACAAAGATCGATTTCGGAATCCGTTGCTCGACTTACCATAAATTAATTACCCAAGATTAATTTTAAATGGTAAATTACTGTAAAATTACTTAAACAGTCCTGGTAAAAATAAAATTTTTACCTGGGCTGTTACAGTTATGCTTCTCATCATACTTATCATCTCTATCAGACATAATATTTTCACCATTCTGTCTATTTGCTTCTCAACTTTATTGATAAATACATTTAAGTCATTTATCAATTGAGATTCTACATACAATAGACATACCAAAACATAATGTGAAAAGACAAAGGTAAAAATATCCTTTGAGATTGAATTTATTTCGCATATACGATAAAAAAAATTTATTTCGCATATGGAATAGAATTGATACCAAACCGACTCTTAGTTGTTTTCTTGTTTAAATGAGTAGGTAGATGTGTTCACAATGTGTATTCACTGTATTAGTTAAAATCATTATATTGTTCAATGTTGATGATGTTGGGTTGAAAACTTCGATAAAACTTGGTATCTGTACTTTGCTAACTTTTAGGCATAGTTTTTAAACTCGGCCAGAACAGAGACTCAAAAAAGGTCATGGGTCATAGTTCACTAGTTCACTGGTCAAATCGGGTTCAAATTGGGATTTAAAGTAATTAGTTGGGATAATAATTATTAAAAAATTAATTATTTTAATTATATTAATATTTACTTACAATTTCACATAAACTCTAAAACTAAAAAATTTTCACTAAATAATACATTTTTATGTAAAAATAGGAAACAAATTAAAATATTTTGTTTTTCCTACCCGACCAGGTCATTGGTTCACCCGGGTCAACATAAAACTGGCCAGGTCAGTTCGGTTTTTCTAGGTTGATTGCATTCCAGTCCAATTTCAGATTGGGGTAGGGTCGCGGTTTGACCTGTCGAACAAGTCGAGCAGGGCCAATTCTAATAACTATGCTTTTGTCATACGATTTGTCATTATTGTGTGTAATTTGTGCTGAGTACATTTTTTTTTTTTAGAGAAACTGTGAAAAGGTGTAAAGTATAGTGAACATTATATATAAACAAGTTGTCCATTTTTATTCCATAAACTATGAGCCGGATCCAACACACACAAAGTCAGTTTCACATGGACACTAATAAGTTCCCAAAGATTACAAAANTCTCCATCTCATTAGTCTCGTTTTGTTCTCTCAATATGCATCGTTGCATTTCTCTTTCTAACTCTTCCAATTCTCTATTCTAATGCCCATTTTTCACTCACACTAATGGCCGCTTATGCCCTTATTGCTAGCCCTCCCACATTTCCTTCCTTACTTCACCCGCTAACTAATAAACCCACAAAAAAACCCAATTCTTTTCACTTCCTTCTAACCTCTCCATCTCAAGGAACCCGTCTCCGGCCCGTATTTGGCGTTGCCAATGTGGGTGAAGGAGAGGAGGAGAAACCCAGGTTTAGGTGGGCCGAGATAAGGCCGGATAAGATGACTAAGGAGCAGAAGCAGGCCATATCCAAGCTCCCGCTAAATATGACCAACCGGTGTAAGGCGCTGATGAAACAGATCATTTGCGAGAAAGGGAGTTTGTCGGATTTGCTGGCTGCTTGGGTGAGCATTATGAAGCCTAGGAGAGCTGATTGGCTTGTGGTTCTTAAAGAATTGAAGCACATGGAATCCCCATTGTATGTTGAGGTATCGTTCTCCTCCTCCTTCTTACTTCTTCTTCAGTTGGTAATTTAAACTTAAATCCATAGCTCTTATTGCCTGTTGTTTTATTGTTTGATTCGTAATTGGCCTATTTTCATGCACTTGTTCAGTTGGTTTCTTTTGTGATGATCTGCTTCTGACTGGTATTGCTTGTTAACAATAGCGGTATTGTTATGTGTTTGGAATGGTTGGTTTTGACTACCAGTAAGAGTGTTTAGTACTATTGTGATTGCCGATAACTATGAATAATCCCATTTCAGTAGTGTATTGGGTTTAAGTGTTCAGTACTATTGTGATAGTAGACAACAACGAGCAATCCCATTTCAGTATTGTATTGGGTTATACTAAGCAAAGTTTGGATATTTTTCTTTCTGAAATCATAACCAGGGTGTAGATTCTAAGTGCAAGGATAACTGGTTTCTTGCGTGGTCAAAGGGAAGAAATGTGAGCTCGGTGTTCCTTGTATATTCAATTAGTGGGTTGTTTCATTTGCTCTGCTTGGACTTTAGCAACCCAATTCACTTCTACTCTCATTTTTTGCTTAGTGGCCGGGAAAAACACAAAAACTTAAATCGTTGATCAGGGTGAAAAGATATGGGATGTATCTTTTCTATTAACTTAATTTCTTAGCATACGGGATGTATCTTTTATATTAACTTAATTTCTTAGCATATTGGATCGCAAGCGTTTATGTCTTTTGATGAGGCGTTGTTCTTGAAAAGACAGTAAAACTTATCATGCTTAATGTTCAATTGAGAATATGACGCCTATAAAACAAGCTGAGTTCAAAATGTAACTTTTACTCTCTGTTTGTGGACCTCATATTTGATGTGGATTTGTGGTTTCTTGTGTCATTATTAGGCACTGGAACTTGCCCTGCTACAAGAATCCTTTGAAGCCAATGTTCGCGACTATACAAAATTAATCCATTGTTACGGGAAGCAAAATCGGCTTCGAGATGCTGAAAGTGCTCTCCTAGCCATGACGGATAGAGGCTTTGTATACGACCAGGTAACACTAACTACCATGATCCACATGTACAGCAAGGCTGGCAATCATAGGCTGGTTGAAGAAACTTTTGATGAGCTCAAGCTACTTGGCCAACCGCTGGATAAGAGATCATATGGTTCAATGATCATGGCGTACATCAGAGCCGGAATGCCTGGTAAAGGTGAAGCTTTACTTAGAGAAATGGATGCTCAAGATATTCATGCTGGAACTGAAGTTTACAAGGCACTGTTAAGAGCGTATTCCATGCTTGGTTACACTGGAGGAGCTCAGCGAGTGTTTGATGCAATTCAGTATGCAGGTATTCCACCTGATGTTAGAATGTGCGGACTTCTTATAAACGCATATCAAGTGGCAGGTAAAAGTCAAGAGACACGCTGTGCATTTGAAAACATGATGACGGCTGGAATTGAGCCTAACGATAAATGTATAGCACTGGTTTTGTCTGCGTATGAGAAGGAGAATAATCTTGACAAAGCCTTGGATTTTCTACTGAGTTTGGAGAGACGGGGAATTATGATCGGGAAAGAAGCTTCAGAGATTCTAGCTGCCTGGTTTGGAAGATTAGGGGTGGTAAAAGAGGTAGAGATGGTATTAAGAGACTATGCTTCAAGGGAATTGGATTGCGTTCCCTGAATTATCCTGTCATTCACGTTTGTGGAACAGATCAATCATGTTTGTGCATAATTGTCTCTATGAAATGTTGATGGCAAAGAAAGAAATGTTCCTGGCAGAGTGATGGAAATGCAGAAGCAATTAGTCATGGGAAAATAGTAGGACAATGCTACTGCGAGTCTTCCAAGCGTGGGCTGTTTCTTTCATCCTTTTGGTCGTCTTAATATTGACCCGAGAATTTCTTTCTTTTAAAAAAATTTGAACCCAGTACTCTTTTATCTCTCACAGAGTCACAGTGAATAACTAACCATTGCTGCACCGCAACATTTGTTGCAATTAATTTTTCTGATGTTTATAAACATGTAATATACATCCATGAGAGAAAACAAAAGAAGAAGAATAAATATGTGTAATACATGCAAATTTTGAAATGTAAGTATGTTTATTTACGTATTTACAAAACCAGCATTGGGTTTCTCCAAATAATGTAGATGAATTAAAGATTGTAGGAATTCGAATGGGTCCAATCTCCAGCTCAACGCGCACATCCTTAATAGTTAAAAAACGAAGAAGAAAGAAGGTATTTAGGCCAAAAAAAAAAAAAAGAAAGAAAAGAGAGAAAAGAAGAAGAAGAAAGACAGGAGGGAATGGGAATGCAACTGTCAAATCTTGTGTATCTTCTTCTCACCCCCTCACTGTCGTCCTCCTTTTGATACACACACGTTTTGAATCCATTACACAGATACCAAAAACAACATTTAACTCAACGTCCCAATCACGCCAACAATCCAATCCAATCCAACCCACACCCAAAAACACATACATACACTCTCTACTGAGTGTTCCTTTTTTCCCTCCTTTAAAACTCTCGTGGATTCCCTCCAAATTCTACACACTAGCAACATATTCCGTTTCTATAGCCAGCACCCACGTGCCCCAAAACGTGACACCCCCCCAGGTCTCCTCGTCTCGCAATTTGTATTACACAGCTATTTATTTAGCCGTTCTTGTAGAATTGGGATCCGGTGGAGGTGGTAACCAAACAATGTCTTTTGTCTATGATGTATTGCTGCTGCTAGATCTTTTTTGATCTTTTGTGGGTCTGTTGTTGTTGTTGCTAAAATCAAACAACTTTCACATTTTAAGATAATCCTTTCTCCTCCTCCGGGGATGATGGAAGTTTCTGATGCAGCTTCCTCTCCTAGATTTCGATTGAATGTGACGACGCCCAAGGAAGGATCCGAAGATACCCACTTCCCTACTCTCCATTTGGAATCATCTGATCCCGCCGCTAACAACAACATCCCCCGCCATGACCATCATCATCAATTCCATTCCATGAATGCCCTCGAGATCTTGAGGGAAACCGTCAGGATCCTCCGCTGCAATTCCTCGTCGTTTCTTGCCGTTGCTGCCTTGCTTATCTGCCCGGTCTCTGCTGTGCTCTTGTCCAATGTGTTGGTCGATCAGTCCGTGGCCAAGAGACTCACTATCCGGTTCCTGTTAGTGGCGAAGTCCAGTGGACTCCCTTTGAGGCCTTTTATCAAACACTCTTGCCACCGTTTCGCCGAGATGGCCGTTTCCTCCGCTACGTGCTTCCCTTTGTTCCTCACCTTGTCCCTCCTCTCCAAGGCCGCCGTCGTCTACTCCGTGGATTGCACTTATTCCAGGAGAGAGGTTGATCTTTCCAAGTTCTGGGGGATTATACGCAAAATCTGGAAAAGGGTCGTCTCCACTTACTTGTGGGCGTGTATGGTGGTTGTCGGTTGCCTCGTCTTTTTCTGCGTGCTCCTCCTTGCTGTGTCTAGTACATTCTCTGTAATTGGGTTTTGGCCCGAGTTGAATTTATATGCTGCAATGATTGTGGCGCTGGTGTTCTCGGTTGTTTTTGCCAATGCAATCATCATTTGCAACATTGCTATTGTAATCTCGGTGTTGGAGGATGTTTCGGGGCCACAGGCATTGCTCAGGTCTAGTGTTCTAATCAGGGGACAGACTCAGGTAGGTCTTCTGATATATCTTGGTTCAACAATTGGGCTGACGTTTGTGGAAGGATTGTTTGAGCATCGGGTGAAGACATTGAGTTATGGAGATGGGTCTTCCAGGATTTGGGAAGGTCCTCTACTGGTACTTATGTATTCATTTGTGGGGCTTATTGACTTGATGATGAGCGCTGTCTTCTACTTCAGTTGTAGATCATATAGTAGTACTATGGAAGCCGCTGATGGCGAATCGGAGTCAATTTTGGACACAATCCCCATTTCAACTGAACCAGCAGGCTTTCAGTGATACGAGGTCTTAGAAATTTAAATTTTCACAGATTCTTTCTTTTTTCTATTGGATGGGGCGGCTGGAGTTGCTGTGGAAAAAGTTGATTGCTGCTTATGAAGAACCTGCTGCCGCAATCTGTATACAGAGGCTTATACTGATGCTGATGATATGGAATGACTTTCCAGTCTTTCGCAGAAACACCTGTCAAATGTCAAGTCCAGTTTTACCAATCTCCATAGGCCAATAAAGGAAAAGGAGAAAAGGTACGAAGTGTTATACTTAAAGATTTTGTGCACAATGTGGTATTATCTGGAGAAACAGATTCAAAAGTTACAGCCTATCTGGCTTTATTAGCTCTGTTTCCTGTTCTTTTCAGATGTTTGTTACCATTTTCAATAGAAGAAATTGCTCTGAAATTTCCAACTTCGTATATTGGATTCCCACTTGCTTTAGTGCAGTGTTATAATGAAGCCAAAAATTTTGAGATTGGCTCGTGATAAGGGCCTGGGATAATTGATTCTTCCCAAAATTCCAGTATAAAATCATGAATAAAGAATTGGTGGTTTTTCAAAGCAATGGGACAAATTAGACTGCTTTTCACTATTTGCATTTATTCCACCAGATGCCTCTAATTTTTATTATCCAAATTTGCATTACCTAGCCCATCAGATGCTGTGCTGCTGGTGCCATTTTTTGTTCCATGGTGTAGCTTATGCACATGGTGGGTGCTATTGTAAATGATCGTAGAATAAGCAAGTAACCTTCCAGTAATTTAGCGTGCTTGACCTTGCTAAAACTGATTTCTGTACAAAATAAATTTGTCAAAATGACTTGGGAAATGAATCTGCACCGCTTATAGGTAACCACTTGTTGGTCTTCTGATAAGATGACATTTGGAAATGCTTGTAGATTAAGCAAGTAAACTTCCAGTAATTTAGCATGCTTGGCCTTGCTAAAACTGATTTCTGTATAAAATAATTTTGTCAAAATGACTTGGAAACGAATCTGCACCGGTTATAGGTACCACTAGTTGGTCCTCTGATAAGATGACATTTGGAACTGCTTGTAGATCAAGCAAGTAAACTTCCAGTAATATAGCATGCTTGGCCTTGCTAAAACTGATTTCTGTACAAAATAAATTTGTCAAAATGACTTGGGAAATGAATCTGCACCTCTTATAGGTACCACTAGTTGGCCCTCTGATAAGATGGCATCTGCGATAAGCATACCTATCTGGGGAATCAATTTAGAGCAGTTACTGGGTTGGTTATGATGATGAATGTACTGTATTTTCTTACGAATTAACTTACAACTGGTACAGAAACCATTCGAGGGTTTTATACTCTCTTTTACATATAGGCGTTTCATGATCCCATCTTTTTCTCACTTACAGAATGCATGATTTTTGCACAGAAAGTGCCTGAATGCATCTATTGTGTTCTCTAATGGCTGTGCAGTCTTTTTTTCATAACAGTAGAAAACTTTTAATTATCACTTGCGATATCAAATGATGAATCTATGTCCTGATTCTTCCTGAATTTGACATATTATAGAGAACGAGATCATATAATATAGTTTTATCATTTGAAATCCAAGATCTTCATCTCATGCCCTATAGTTGAGAACATTACCACAATCTTTGGAAACAGAAGAAAATTCTCTTCACTGCAATTCATCTTACGCTGGACACGTGTTATATTACTGATGAAACACATGAGACAGTAACTTAAGAATGTTCTTGAAAGAATAAATTTGAGCTTTTCAGGGTTTGAGATTCTTTGAGTGGGCACTGTAATCAACATGCAACAATTGGGAGATGAGATTACTGGATATTATGAGCAAGATAAGGTCTGTATTACCTTTTTTTACTACTGTTACTGCCTTTCCTGTAGAATTTTGTCAAATGACTTCAAAGCTAGATGTTGAATTGTTCATCATTATTACTAGTAATCCAAATTACATCTAGGGTGCATATTGTTGCTGTAATTTTTGAAGAGAAACTCACTATGCTTATTTCCATCTTAGTATCTAATCTACAAGCTGAGCTTTGCCGAAAAATATGGACTTCCCTGGGACATGATGCATTTTCCCTGTTCACTCGCATCTTTGGCCCAATCGCTGAGGAATTGAGGAAGAGTCACTTTATTGCCTTTAATGCTTCTTCCATATGAAGGCGCCATTTTACCTCTATTGTCACGTGAACTTCATCCAGCTGGAAGCTAAATGATCGAATTCAATAGGTCCCAATTCCTCTCGAATGTCATTTACCATTCCATGATTGTATCTCTCAAAATTGTTTTCCTCTCGTTGACTAGATGCTGGTATTCCTGTATGTGGTTGCTGTTGATCATACTGTTCTCTAATGCCTGGGACTTTATCTTCAACAATGAGGAAATCGACTTGAATGTCATTGTCCTTGATTCTTATGCCCTTGAGGCGAGTCAAGTTCATATTCATGGGGACATTCGAGTTTTTACCTCCACTATCATCATTATGACTGTTGCATGAATTTGTCTGTAAGAGTGGGCATAACTTATCTGGCTCAGTTTGCATATCAGTATTTCCAGATTTTGGTGCGGGTAAGTCCATGCTTGGCTTCATTTGAATTTCAATGCTTCGTGTTGTTGGTTGTACTGGATTTGTGGCCCCTGAAAGCAATGGCACAGGTGAACTGTTGTCAGTACCCTTGGAGCAAATATTGTAATTTCTGTAGGATCTAAACTAAAGGCAGTAGAAGAATAAATATTCAACTGATTAAGATGGAACGAAAGAATTTGGGAGCAAACAGTTAATAGCGTCTGATTTCAAATTTTTCATTTCGATAGAGATGTTAAAATGTCTCAAGGCTTACCCTGAAGATTGGATTGTGCTGTTTGAGGTTGGATTAGGGCTTCTTCTTCTCCGACTTTTTGATGGAGTCCTGTAGTGTTTGAGTAACTGCTTGAGGGTCCAGGATCGAGATTTCGAGTTGTTTGTTCGTTTGTTGTCTTAGGAAATGCACAAAGATTTGATATATATGTTTCCTGAGAACAGTAGGATTGGTGGCTAATGTTAGGGATGGTTGGATGTGGATGCCCTTGATTCTGGCTTCTAATACTGCTTCCAGCGATATTCAAGTCTACTTGGACGCAATCATCATCAATTTGTATGCCTTTCAGTTTTTCTTGCTTTGTTGCCATACTGACATCTCCACTGCATGTATGTCCTGATGTGGTAGCAAGTGACGGTGCAAGTTTTGGGTCCATTGGATTTGTTATATCATCTTTAGGAACTGCAGTTTCCATATGCACACTACTGTTTTCCATTGGCGGATTAGATGGATAGACAGTGCTCTGAATCTGTATGCCTTGTGGTGCTGCTTGATTCCCTGAAGAAGTCTCTCCTCCGTTGCCGGTATATCCTGGTATATTTGCAGGTGAAGATGCAACTTTTGGATCCATTATGTCCGTTGTACCTTGTGTAACTGCAGTAGCCTCTTTCCGCCAAGGATGATTAGATTGATAAACAATCCTTTGAATTTCTGGTTTCTTCTTGCCTGCAAAATTGAGTATATGTCAGTGAACATTTAGAGAAGCTTTCGGTGATTTATCTCTGAAGAAATTCGAAAGCATGAATTGGTATGCAGTGCTTATAATGGAAGGAAGAGTGCAACGGTTTATACAGCAGTTTACTGAACAGCAAAGTCCCATCTCTGCAGCAGCATGAGGATATATTTGAGTAGCATAATCTTTTTATAGCAAAAAAAAGGAAATCGATAGATAGTGTATTGAATATCCAAATAAATCTTTAGCCCATGCCAATCCAAAATGTGAGAAATTGATAATCAAGACATTGGCGTGTTCTTTGAATTAAAACCAATTAAATATCACGCTATATCATAATCTTGGGCGGTCTAATTTAACTTTAGTACCAAGAGACAAGAGTTAGCAATTATTTTGGCTACGAAGCATCATTACTGCTTCTATCTCTAAAATAAAGATATTTAAAATTTTCTCGCAAAAGTTTAGGAAAACAGTTACAATTTGTATGTAGAACATAGTAATTTTTGACTAGATTAACTTTATATTGGAATTTGATTTACTAAATTTTCTCTCTTTTTTTCTATTACGTGCTTAACCATGATAATATTTTGAACATCATCGCAGCTTTGAAATTTCAGGAGAATTGTTTTCTAAGATATAAGTCGTACGCATTTGTATTTCTCAAACGAAGACAATTTTATATTATGATTTTTCAAAGGATCAAGATGCTTAAAAAGAAGCTCGATTTTATATAAGATAAAATCTTATCCCAATTACATTTAAAATATAAGTAATCTAAGCTCATAAAACTCATAAAATTCCCCATAAGTAATTTGAACTAAACCCAAAATTTTATTTGAAATATATGACATTTTATACTCTTATATTAAACATTTAAAAGCTAAAATTCCTGAAAATACAATAAGTAATGTGTCATATTCATATAACAAGAAAGATGAAATAATTAGATCTCAGAAAAAAAAATGGATGAAATAATAATTGTGTACTCGATGTTTGTTTTGCATGGCCAGACACGATGTCGAAGTTCATCGGTGGGCCCATTTTTGGACTGGCGCCCGAGTTTGGGCCTATCAAGAAGAATTTTTTTTTTGGTCTGATATCAAGAAGAAATGACTCCCACCTACATAATAAGGGCCCGTTTGGTTTGTGGGATTGTCTGGGATGGGATTGAGCCCGGGATCAATCCCAGGATGGGATGGGATTGAGCCTGGGATCAATCCCAGGTCATCTTGTTTGGTTGTTGGGATTGGGATTGGGCCTGGGATGGGATTACAATACAAAATTATGTTTGGTTTGTGGGTTTGGGATTGGGTTAGATGACAATATGACCAGTTTGTCCTTGAGATTAAACTTGGTGTTTGATTGTTGGGTTTGGATTTGGGGTGGGTTTGGGATGAGTTTGGGATTGTCATTTGACTTTTGCTTTTAATTTTTTTATTATAAAATTGAATTTTTTCCCATATATATTATTATTTAAAACCAAAGCCTCATTGCATTCATTGCATTAATTTTGTAATTGAATTTGTAATCTTTCCAAATTTATTATTTTTTCAAAGTAAAACATAATTTCATTAAAATGAGTATGCACATAAAAATGGCATTAAAATTAGATGGTTATGTAATTTTTTGACACCTATTCTTTTATGAAACCCAATCCAAAATGCATAAAAACGAAGCATCCATTACACATTAAAAATAAAGCCAAGAGGATTCTTGGATTCTAATGAAGAACTATAAGAAGTAGCAGTAGTGGTTCCTTGGTTTAGCCATGACTCCAAGTCGAAGTTTCCATAGAGCATCTCATAATTCTTCAAAAGATTGGTTGTTTGATATATATCCCTTGTTTGGTTCGATGCCAAGTCATTTGGGTCTTGATTCTCTTGATCAGTTCTAGTGAAATCATTTTTGGCTTGAACATCCTGTGACTTGACTTCCAAGATTTCCATTTGTTCTCATGCTGCATCTGATTCTGGAATTGTCTCATTTTCTTCACAACTAGCAGTACTCTTTTCTGTGTTCTTAACGGGCTTGTGGGTCAATGGCTCTACCCGAAGAAGCTTTAGCCTCTTCTTGATTCGAGTGTTTCAATGGTTCTTGACAAAGACATCAATTCATAAATTTTTTTCACAATATTATTTTTTGGAACCAAGACATCAATTCATAAATTGTTTTATGAAAGCTTGCATAAACATCACTGCTCAGTACAGATTTAGTGTTCACAATCATAAATTAGTGAAAAGAGTGCTAAATTCCTCCAATGACAATAACAATGAATGTTGGTTAGTCTCAGATGCTCTATGTTTCTTTGCTGGTTTACTTGGGCAGAAGTCATCATCAGAATCACCGTCAGAGCTCTCAATCTTGCACTTCTTAGGCTGTTTTGATGCGTGCTAGGACAGGGTTGAATCACCTTTTGCTGGTGAAGTGACCTTGCGTGCCCCCTTCTTTTGTTTCTTCTCAAAAACTTTCTTGGCTTCCTCCACAGCAAGCAAACCAGATTCCATCATCCTGTGACCAAAGACATAGGACTGTTAAGAAATATTATTTCAAACTAATAGATGAAAGGAACAAGGGAGCATATAACAACTGCAATTAGCAAAATCACCAGATCAAACATGACAGTTGCTTTCATTATAACCCTCTTTCAAAACATGAGTACAATGTACATGGGAGACTCAACAAACTGGTAGCTTGGCTGTACAACTCCTCTAAACATTTTCAAACATTTTCAGTTTACCTCACTAAGACTGATAATGCTTCAAACAAAAGACTAATTTTGTTTACTACAAAGAAAAAGGGTAAATGTTAGGCATAGTGCTAAATTGATTCAGACATATGCAAGGACAAACTATGATTCAGCGGATAAACATAGATAATTCAGGTTGGTCTACAACTGGGAGAAACGAGGAACAAGCTCAAATTCTAGCATGTTTATTATGCATGGAAATATTTTTTAAGGATGTGTATACACTGCAGAATTCTATGAAAAGGCAGAGCTTTTGCATTCTTTAGATTGAAATAAACGTGCGTAAGAGATGGAGGAAAGCACTAGAAATGGTGCCTGCCTTGACAAAATGTTCATCCAATTCTTAACCAATCCAAGGTAAGAGAACAAAGACAAAAATAAAAAAACAAATTGAAGATCAGACACAGAAATTTGAACACTCAATCACCCCGAAAGGCATTACCAATAATATCTAAACAAACAAGCACCCAATTGAGAAATGCACAGGAAAAAGATAAGTAAATAGAGAAAGAGAGTGGGGGCAAGTGATTAATCAAGCTAGAAGAACCAAAACGAAAGAGACAAAGGCAAGTTTTCCAAACCAGCTCATTCCCAACTAAAAAAGAAGAAGAAAAAATCCATACCCGAGTAGTGGACACTGCCTCCCGTCGAGCTCTGGCGCAAGCCCTTCAATCCTGTTTTAACAACCAAAGAACCCTAGATTAGGCGCAAATCATAAGCAAATACAAAAAAACTAAGAGTAATTTGACGAATTGTAGGGAAATTAAGGGTTAAATGGGGGATTGAAGAACTAGGGTGGTTCACGATTTTGGGGATTTTCGATTTATTCTGCGGGAGAGAGTAGAGAGGAAGAGGAAGAAAGATGAATACGAAGAGGAAAACGAAGAAGATGAAGAAGAGGGGCGGAGGGAGGCCGACAATGGCGGCGGGAAGGAGAATGGAGAGGAGCCGTCGAGGGTGCTTACCAGGAGAGGAAGAAGGGGATCGAGACAGAGCTGCAAATGAGGAGAAAAAGAAAGATTTTGGGGTTTTATTCACCGAGGGTATTTTCATATTGCAAGAAATTGGGCAGGGACACGCCCGTCCGAAAAAATCAATCCCTATCCCGGCTTTTCAATCCAGTGCCTCGCGGGTGAGATTGAAAAGCGGGATTGAAGCCTTCTATCCCGGGTTCGTGGGATTCAATCCCACCCCGATCCCAAGCCCGCCCTATTTTTTTCTTCAACCAAACAGTGAGATCGGGTTCAATGCCTATCCCGCGCTCCCAAACCCAGAAACCAAACGGGCACTAAAAGAAATCCAATGATACATTACTCACGAGTTACTCTGAGCTTTGTTTAGTCACCTCTATATTGATTTTGGCGCATGCCCCCCGATTTTTTTATTTTATTTATTATTAACGAACAGAGGGTTTGGATGCATATTTTATTATGAGTTTCAATTTCAACCAAATATAAAAGTAATAATAATACATCAAGGTGGGGGTATATATATATATACATGCACTCATTAACTATTAATTATGCCTATAAGTATTCTCAAAGCAACAATGAACTTACCTACCTAAAATTGAGTGTGAATTCTACCTTAATGATGATCTTGAGAACTTGATATTGAAAATATTATAGACAAATATAGACTATGAAAGAAGAAGAAGAAAGATTAGAAAAAATAAGAGAGATCTTATTATTCTATGCGGAAAGCGACATGGTTCCGCTAAGCGAGGCATCGGATTTGAATCTTCGTGTAAGCAAAAAAATTTTGGGAGACAGAGTGATGTCCTAGACACGCATATGAAACTCACTTTGTCTCCTGGTTTTCGGGCCACTCCCGGTTTTTTAATAAAAGTATTATACCTTTTTGTGGGAAATCTATAATTTGAGCTTTCTATTTCCACTTTGCGGGTCCAGTAACTAATAATGGCACCCTTGGTTTCCTGGTTGAGAGTTGAGACACCAACCTCAAGGAGATTTGCGGAGGGATGCGGGAGTACGTCCAGCAGCATACAATTCTTTTAAGAGAGACCACGATTCTGC
>JAKUCV010003398.1:13530-35987 GCA_028386065.3 Turnera subulata | reverse complement strand
GAAGATATCCGTTAACTCGGAAGGCGATGATCACGGGCACGTCCTGTGTCCCTCGAAAGACACGTTACCCACTTGTTCATAATTTCCGCATAAGCCAAAACGTCTGTCAAGGCTCGTATCTCTCCACGATGTCCGAACAGCTGTGAGCTTGTCGCACATGCGCTCTACTCGAGATACGGCCCCATCCGTCTAGCCTCAACGGTCACGGATGCTAGTGATAAAAGATGCAAGAAAATATAGAAAGACCATAACAAGAAAAGACAAGGTAGCCAGAGCGAAAGAAATCATGTGATGGAAATAGACTGAAAACAACTCTGGCATGGGTCCGAAAAGCGCGTTAAGCAATAAATGCAGGCAACGGTAAATTCAAAAAAAAACAAAATCTTGAAAATCAAAAACGGTAATCACGCTCCCCATAAGAGTATAAAAGAAGGAGCGGTGAGGTGTAAATCACCAAAACATTTGAAAGCAATCAAACATCCAGACAACCAAAACCGCAACACTCTGAAAAGCAAAACACTACACGTCAACATGCCTGCTCCCTCGTTAGTGTTCTTTGTTGAAGGTGCCAATCTTGGCAGAAGAAACCGTCTGGCGTACAGCATGGTCAACGAGCATGTTGAAGAGCTATCGAACGAGCTCGGCAGAATGCCACGCCTGGTCTTCGTCGACGAGCTCTACTCGTCGCGGTTCTTCGTCACTCCAATGGAAGAGGTGTTCTTCCTAGAGGACCATGGGACACTGAGGACTTCATACTACGGCTCAGCAAACTCCGTGATGTTCTTCATCTCGGATAGGCTTCAAGAGTTCAACCTGGAGTCCACTTGCCAGACTATGGAGCAAGGTGCTTACTACCAGCTTGCAATGACAGCCCAGAGCATACCCAGAATGACTCGGCTACCTCCAACTTGGCCAAAGGTACGGCTACTGGTGTGGAACTGCAAAGGAGTTGCAAGGCGTGCACAGGAGTTCTCGCGCACTCTGAGGGATCTGAAGAACCAGTACAAGCCCAACATGGTTCTTCTGACGGAGACGCAGTGGCAACCACGAGACGATCACGGTCTGATTCTACTCCGATTCCCTCAAGCTAACCGGTTCGAGATTCCTGGTCAGAGAGACAGAGGCGGTATGTGGCTTTCTTGGAGCGACAGAGTCACGGTCAACGTCAACAGTGACGCAAATAGCTTCCGTGTCAACGTCATTGCAAACCGTTGAATGTATTTTCCTTTTTTTATAAGATATCAAAAATCAATGTTGTATTTCCCTTTTTATTAAATATCATGTAATATTTCCCTTTGTAATATCAATATTATTAATATTAATAATATTTGTACTTTCGCTTATTTATGGCATCATTTACCTCATATGTGTATGCTCTGCGACAGCTGGCGTCCCTTGACCGGATCCATAATGCACTAACTAAAATGATATAAAATAATAAACAACTGGGAGCGAACTATGCAAACAAGACAACAAACACACAAAGACTGCCCAACAAGACCTAACGCCCGCTCCGCTACCAAAATGAAGCGCCCCGACCCGTATTTACCGTACACAGTAAACACGTGCCGGAACTGTGACAACCCAACCCAATAAACCCAAGCATACAGTGTGAACAACAATAACTCGGCCCAACGGCCCAATACAGTAAACAACATAAACAACATAACCGGCCAATGGCCCAACAATAATGAAGACATGCACAGCAGAAGACTTAAAGACTCACTAACACTGTATGCGTAACAGACGCAACCTATGGATCCAAGCCCGTCCAAGGGATAACGCCGCAGCCTGTCGGGAATGCACCAAGCCTGTACAACAAACAACTCATCCTACGGGATGAAACCCCGCAGGCGAGGGGTGAGTCCGAAGCGCTCACCGACAAAAGATAAACAGTGATATATTCAACCATAACACTTTTGAAGTAAAACAACCATCACAACAATAAGCAAACCCTCACATCACAAGGTAACTATCACAAACAGCATAACAGTGGAATACAACTCAAACAACACAACAGAGGAAACCAACACAAGCAACACGACAGAGGAATCTACTAAATCATATCAAGCACTTCATATTCAATACTGAACCAAGACCCAAAGATTACTTATTAGTTTTTATTACCAATTTTATCTTCCGGGCCCCGTCACTGGACAAGCTAGGGTCGTACCTGGTTATTAACTAATTCTTGATGCCAGGCCCCACCACAATCCGGGATCAACATCCCCATATCTCAAATCCGGGATCAACATCCCAATATCTCAAATCCGGGGTCAACACCCCAATATCACAAATCCGGGATCAACATCCCAATATCACAAATCCGGGGTCAACACCCCATCCAACAAACCCTCTGGCAAGACACCACAGAACTAGTCTCTAACCATCTNCCGTTTGAGGGTCGGGTCGCTTACCTTAACCCGACGCTTCACGGGTCAGGCAGTAGCAGCACGATGGCGAGACGGCGGAGGAGGCACGGCGAGGCTGAGGCGACTGCAGGCGGCACGACGGGAGGCTGCAGCCGTGGAGTCCAGGAACGCGACGCGGGGAAAAAGGGAGGCGGTGCGACACGGCTACAGGTGGTCGCTAACGGCGGCGACGAGGGCAGAGAAGAGAGAGGAGACTACGGCTGCCCGCGCGGTTTGGATCCGTCGGCGTCGCGAGAGGTGGTGGCGTGATGGCGACTGGTCGGTGCGGTGCGGGAAGAAGAGGAAGATGGTGGCGTCACGGGCGGTTGGCGGTCACGGTGGTGTGGCGGCGGGAGTTGTTGTGTGTTTGTTTTTGTTTAACCCTTTCACTTACAGGTTTTATTTGCAGGGGAAAGGTACAGGAAAATTTGGTGCAGAGTGAGGCAGTGTAAAGGAGGATGCAGAGAAATAATGAGAGGGGGAGGAAGAAGACAGAAAAATAATGGAAGGAAGGAAGGAAGGAAAAGAGAAGAAGACAAGGAGATGGGGGAAGACAACAAGTCACGGGAAAGTAGCAAGAAAAAGGGAGAGGGGTCCGGCGGCTGAAAGGGAAGGAAGGAGAAAAGAAAGAAAAAAAAAAGAAAGAAAAGAAGGAGAGAGGTGGGGCCCTCGTGGCCGGGGAAAAACCGGGAGAGAGAAGAAATGTAGCCGGGAAAGAGGAAGAGAAAGGAGAGAGGAGGAAGAAGAGTGGCTCGGTCCGGATTCTCGCGTCGGAATCCCGTAGACGCAGGGATACTCCCGTCTTTCCGACAAATTCCGTCCCGAGTCCAAAAATACAACTTGGGCTCGGAAAATCCGATTAGTTCCCCTGAACGTCGTCCAAGTCTCGGAACTGAAAACCGAGGCTCGGTTAGTTAGGAAGATACTCCCGAGCGCGGGAAAACTCTCGGTTTCGAAAAACGACTACCGATTTACCTTGAATTAATTACCCGAGATTAATTCATTCGGTAAATCACTGTATAACGACTTTAACGGTCCCGGTAAAAATCCAAATTTTACCCGGGCTGTTACATTTATCCCTACAAATTTCTGAAATTATTTAATTAAAAGTAATTTGATAAGATATAAATAGTTAGTTTCCCAGTTATTCTCTAATTCTTACAAATAGTTTGTTGCCTAATTATCTCTAATTCTTTTTAGGTACAAAACAAATTAAATTTATTTTTAAAGGACTCCTTGATTCAGTCTAATTATTTATATCCTAAAATAATTCTTCTTATTATGAATATTTTTTATATATTATTTTCATATGATTTTTTTACAAAAGAATTCTTTTTTAACATATGAATAGCTTGATTATTAGATTATTAGAATTTTTTCTCAAAAGAAAAACAAATTCCAGCTAAATATCTTAGAGATAATCAAGCAATCTAAATACTAACTTATAAAAACTTTTACTTACTAAAAAAGTAAAGGAAAGGAAAAAAAATGTTGTGGTTTGAGAAAGAATGGGAGGATTACATAAACACATAAATTTTTTTTTATTTTTATCTGTAACACTCACTTTTTAAAGAACAAGGGATGCAATGACACTACCCTAAACCTCTTACCCTATTACAACTCATAATACATAATTCATATAATACATAAGTGGAACTAATTCATTGCCTTAATAAAAATAATTCCCATTTTCATCCCATTAATTACGATTTACCAATTCTTTTTCAATTCCCTCCAATATTTTAAATCAATTTTGAAGAATAATTTAACAATTGATTATAAATAAAGTCAAAATAACAAGTGTTACATCAAATCATTAAAGTCAGATTCTTTCTTACTATCCACTCCTCTCAATATTTGTATTGATAGTCCTACAAATATACATCATGCACGTAACTATTACAATCATTTATAATATGGATTGGATTCATTTTTCGTGGCACAGTTTACTTATGCGATGGTGCTAAAAAAAAAAAAAAATTTAATAATATTTTTGTGAAAATAGTTCATTAATTTCTTTCCAGCAACAACTTCCATAAGAATGACATGAGTATTCTAATTTCATCATAAATTTAGTATGTATATTTATTGGCATATAAGATAAAAAAAGATTTTAAAATTCTACCCATTTGCATTGCATTTATTATTATTATTATTATTATTATTATTATTATTATTATTATTATTATTATTATTATTATTATTATTATTATTATTATTATTATTATTATTATTATTATTATTATTATTATTATTATTGTTATTATTATTATTATTATTCTACTTTAAAGTTTTTAAAGTATATAATATTATTTGCAGGACCCTACATGTCAATTTACTTATAACTAAGTAAATATTTAAAGGATTGACCAACCAAAAATTATAGTAAAAAAAAAATGTATCAATCAATCTGAGCATAACTCACATCAAAATGAAAAATCTACTTAACTAAGAACCATAATAGAATACATAGAGAATTAAATAAATACAAACGGGTCTAACCCTAGGGGCCCATCTCTCATTTTTGGGTTAATGAATTTCGGGCTTTAGCCCCAGAACTACCTTACCAATTGGACCTTACTGAATACCACATCTCAACACTACTGGTCCTAATATGAAACGACACTGCATACACATTTAAAAAACCCAGTGAGGGATCACAGACGACTTGCAACTGTTAGAAACGACATAATAGAGAGAGATTGTATCTTTTCAAAAGCAACGAATAGAAATTTTCACCTCCAAAAGAAAAAAAAACTCATTTTTGCAAATCCTAACCTTTATCCACACTCTTCCCCTCCATTAACACTCAAGCAATCTCACAATTATTAACTTGCAAACTACCTTCACTCACCCATAAAAAAACCCTCGACGAAGATATTCAAGAACTTGTTTAATCAAACATCATCAATTACAAAAGAATCTCTCCCCCCTTACTCTTTCACATATGATCAAGAAAAGAAATAAACCACCTTCTTGTTCCTAAATGAAAACATATAAGTAAAAACTTTCATGTCACCTTTTTGTACGTATAAATCTCCTTAAACCCTAAAAAACCATACGCGTGATCTCTCTAAACAATGTCGTTTAGGAAATGGTCTCCTGTTGTTAGGCCATCATCACGTGATTTCGGGGTGTTGATCAACCATGCCTTGCTTAGGCCTTTCGATCATCATCGGGTAACCAAAGGCAAGAAATGGCCCGGTACCAGGAAATTGTTGCCTGAGGAGGATCATCGGCCTTGCAAGATTGTTGAATTCACTATTGGGTCGCCTGAGAGGGAGGGAGACGACTGTTCTTCCCCGGAGGAGGAGAAGGGTGAGGAAGAGTACTGTTCTGGGAAGTTTCTGGAGGCTTGTTTCTTGTGCAAGAAGAAACTGAAGCATGACACGGATTTGTTTATCTATGGCTATACGTACGTAATTCTTATATTCCTCTTTTTGATCGATTTTTTTATGGTTTGTTATACGTTCTTGATTCCTTGCAAATGAGGAAAAATTATTCTGAAGTGTTAATAAACTTTCAAGTTCGGTTTGATTTATAGTTTATCTGTTCTCTAAACCATTTTTGGAGCAAAGTGCGGTATATTTTACATTGATTGAGTTCGATGAACAGCAAAGCAATTGCAGATTGATTGAAATTTCTATGAATCAGATAGATTTATTGTTTTTCCTGTTGTTGGCTGCTTAATGGGTTGCATTTATTATGTGTCAGCCAATTTGTTGCATTCTTCAGTTAACAGTTAGAAATAACCCATGTATGTGTCCTGTATATGGTCTACCATGAGAGGCAACAATAGGGTCATGGTCTAATTAAATGGGGAATTTGGATACAAATTTCATCTTAAAGTGGCTATTGTCAGATAAAGTCTTTGGTTGCTAATTAATTAAGCTCTGGTTAGCAAACCTGCTGCAACTGCATTTAGAATAACTAGATGACTTTATCTTTGACGAGTAAAATTGTAGTTAATTAGTTGATGTCCTAAGTGACAGATTGATTAGAGAATATGATGCTGATGACTCTGCTGCATCGTTGCATGCTTTTTGGGTTATTAATTGCTAAATGACCAAGTAATTTGCTCATTTTGTACTAATGATGACAATTAACTATGTCCCGCAGTTCCCTTGTTGCATTTTGCTCCCTTGGTTGTCGAGAGGAATGGATGGATTTAGATGGCTTTGAAGAAAAAATCTCGAAGGAAAGTCCGCAGCTAATTACTGGAGCAGGAAAGCTGATCTTCACAAAAGATGAAAGCAAGCTGGGATATCAACGTTAGAGGTTTTACAAGTTAACAGAGTTTTATTGCCAAATGGTGACTTTGCATTCTTTCTGTCTTTTTACCTCAGGATTGGCCTTGAGAGATATATCCCAGACTTTCTCATGGTTAACAGTTCAGTGAGTTTTGCACAGATTATCATTGTTATTTAGAGAAGATGCTGTTGTTAAGGTTCATTTTAGCTCTGTAATGCACCCAAATTTAAGTTAAAAAAGAGAATCCCAGTATCATGCCACGTTTATGTTCATTGTGGTTATCCATGTTAACTTGAAGCAGTTTTCGAATCGATTGGATTATACCATCCAGATATCCATCCAGGACAAGAAGCTATATAAAATATCTAGAGCTTTAAGAAAGGATAGACGAAGCAAGAGCAATCCTCCTGTATGTTCTGCAATCAAGGACAAAAAAAGGACATGCTTTAGGCTTTATCCCTATTTGTTTATCCAATGCTGCTTTCACCCTCCCACTAACCAAATACTACAGCAGTCCTATAGGAAGGATCAGGTATGAATTGAATCTGAACAGTGAAGGATCAAGCTACGTGGACAGTAAAAAACGAAATAACAGAAAGAAAACTGTAAAAGGCGAAATGTTAAAAGTGGAGTAGCATAAATCATGACTTTCCAGTGTGTCAGATGAGCAATATGTGTTCTGTGCTTTTCAAGTATGGTGATTACCTCACTGATAAAGAAAAACAGAAGAACGCTACCTTTTTCAGTAAATCATAAGCAGAGAAAAAGCAAGCATGAGAATATATATCATGTCATTGCTTCTATTTTGATTGCTAGAGTAGTGCTCATTTCACCCTCTCTCTTTGTATCTTTGATCAATAACTAGTTTACCAGTGGTCTTTTGCTTATTTAACTTTAGCAATGGGTGTGCTAATTGAACTTATTACTAAAGTTAATGTTCATATCTGATCAGCAGTAATAATATGTCGCAAATCAGTATTTAAGACAGGAATCTTTGGAACAGGCAATTGAAGTGCTAAACAATGATACATATAAGCATGCAAGAAATGATTATATACCCCCCCAAAGCTACCTAGTGGGTTGCTCTATGACAGAAAGTGAAGCTCAAGGGGATTCCATCAGGGGCAGCAGAACACGATCTATGAAATTGGCTCATTGTAAGGGAAATTGCATCACGTGGAAGGCCTAAACTTTATCAGTTTGTGCATGACAGGAACATCTCGAACGCTCCTTCAAGGACGACAAGACTTTTTTGCTTCAATTCGGGACCAGTGTACATTGTTACAATTGTCTAAAGTTACTAGAAAGAGAGAAACTGCATGAGAGACAATGCAAAAGATTCAAGCACCCCCCATTAAGTTGACAGGAAATTTTGGGTTCAAATGGGGACCATCAGCCAAAACCATTGGAACAAGAAAAGACACTGCTTGAGAAAGTATTGTTTATAGAAGACAATGCGATAGATTCCAATTTACTACCGTTCTTTTCTTGGGTAGTTGCTGTTTGATTTGTCACTTTTAAGTATCAACATCCTCCAATCAGGGAGGAAGACTGAACTTCTGTATATGCATCATTGTGAGTAACTGAGAATAACATCAATAACTTGCGTAAAATATTTGAGAAATTCTGCAGTTGAAGCTTCTGTAAGAGAAGGGATCCGATTTGAGCCATAGATGAAGCAGCAGCTTCTCACTTTCTCAGTTATTCAGCATTCCAGAACATTGTAGTGTACACATCTGCTAGTTCTGTGGTAATTTGTTCTTGTGTATGGTAATATACTCCATTTACTAGATCTTAACAGATTATCTTTCTTCCTTTACATTTTGAGTTAAATATCTGATCAGCTGTGCTTAATAGACATTCTGTTTCTTGGAGCTCTACTTACAGCCCCTGTATATCAACAGTAAGGTAAGTTCAACCTTTGAAGTTTATCTGCCAGCAACTTAGAAATACTCTCTCTAAAAGGAGTTTTTAATTTCTATTTAAACTTAGTTGGCAAGCATCAATAACTCATATTAAAGTGCAATTCCTACTACTTTTTCCATCAAAACTATTCTCCTACCCTTTTACTTTCCAGTTTTGTTGTTTGTATTTTATGCAGACAGCGTCGCAGTATTTGCAGAACCTTTCAAGTGTCATACTGTGGATTAGGGAAAAGTGGGGTGGAATAACAAATGATCTGGCGCAAATACTCCAAAATAGCAGTCTCCAAATCATGGCTCCCAATACATCATCTGCTAAAGCTGTATTACTGTCTTTGTGCCTTTTTCTAGTTTGTTACTCACACCACAGTAAAAAGAAAAGCAAACAGCAGCCCGTTTTGTGTAGACAATCAATAAAACCAACTTTCTCAGTAAAATCATTTACAACAACACAGAGAGAGCAGGAGGCATTTCTGACTTCTGAGATCTATCGTGGACTTCAATAATATCTTGTAGTTCTTCTTCTATCACTTTGGTAATGACTGTCCATCAAATCTTTTACTTGGTTCTCATTTAAAACAAAAAGTTAAGTACCGAAATCATTGTGTAGACCATCTTTCATCTTCTTTCAGTCATCAAAAATGTTCCTAAACTATAAAAGAATGATGAATAAATTAATCTTTCGACACCCACGTGGCAGTTCCTCATATAGTTTGAACTCATCCTGCAAAACCACAAAAATCTCTTCCATCATTATCTGCAGAAGTCGTCTTAATTCTTTAACACATAAAAGTGCAATAAAGAACGAGCGTATTGTACCTCATAATAAAGCAGAACTGTAGATGCTTGTACGAAACTTGGCCATAAAGGTAGGTGTGTGTTAGTCGGGTTACTGAATCATGCTTCTATCTGAAACTTGTATGCTGTTGGCTTATGATTAATGTTAGTTTGAGTTGATACGATGTTTGGGTTTGGATTAGCTTGACCTTGTTACAAGAATTTACACCTAATAAAGAGAAAGTAAGATAAGGTTAGGCAAAGGAAACAAAATCGGCAGCAAAACCAAGAAAAGCAAAAGAGAGGAGGAGCAACCTTTTTCCGTTAGTGGGCAACGGAATGTCTCCATCAAACTTCAATGGCAAAAATTTCTTCAAAGTGATTCCCGCCTGCAAATGGGGACCAAATTCAACTTAACAATAGGACCAACCAAAAGATTTTCTCTCAAGAATGCTTCATACGGAGATGCTATTGCTATATATGAAACAAGCACATAAATATGCAGTATATACTCTGTTTTTGAACTGCATTTCCATGCAGATTCACTAAACCGTGTACTTTTAACCATAGAGTAGCAATATGAAGTTTTTTTTCCCACAAGGGTTTTTAGTTACTCAGGTTCAAAACTATGGACCTGAGTGTCCTACCAGAGGACCACCATAATAATGGACCCCTACAATCCTAACCCAATTTATGTTTTACCATTCATCCTCCACCCTATTGAAAAGACAGCAGAAAGGGGAAAACATTTTAAAACTTGAAAGGTTGTATGAGAATTCCTCCTGACTGGTAAAATAGGCCTAGACAAACTTTGCAAAAATGGATTGAGATATTTCCAGGAAAAGAGTAGGGGGAAAAAATGGTTTACAACTTGTGATGGCCCATAGCAATTACTCGATAAGGAAAGAAACAACAAATTGCAGGTGCGATCAAATCATTGAGTTTATAAGCATATAAAATGTGCAAAGAGGGCAATGGAGATCTGACTTAAAATCCTCAAACTCTACAAAATAGCACACATACAAAAAGGGCGAGAATGCGTGCATCATATGCATGCGTGTCATCTGTAAAACAACCCAGTACAGAGAGAGAGAAAGAGAGCATACCTCTTTGCTCATGCTTCAGAAAAAGTTCAGTTCCGTGTACCCATGCGAGTATGGCAGTAGCTCCTCTACCTCAATTCTGGAGCTAGAATAACTCGTGCTTTTCTTCAGTCGGCCATGGCTAGACTCAACTTCTGCCCAAAAGATGCCATAAACTGGCCTATGATCAGAGAACCTAGATTCTCCACGGACATAAGATAACTGATGCAGCCCTTCCCCGTACCATAAGATTCTATCGCACCTTCACAGACAGAATCAGTCAGTCAGTAGATTGTGTAGAATTTTCAACTCAGATCACACATCAGACAATATTTACTATTTCCTCCGTGCCCTCTATCATAGACATTTAACTACTGCATTTGATTATTTTTCTTTTGCATAATTTCCTTACAAGTAGTGGAGATGTTCTTACCAAGCTGGTGTTCGGCGTTTCTCCTTTGGGTGCATATCATCTCCTGCATATCTGTCTGAATTAGTTGAATACTTGTACGTGGGAGGGAAATAAATCTTCCCCTCATTCCATCCCACAAAGACACGACCTCGTCTTTGCTCTATCCTTAACTGCAAGGTAACCAAAAACCAATCAGAGGAGATCTTCCTTTTAGCAATAAAAAGTTGAATTTATGTATTAGGAAAACAGAGAGGAAGCTGAGAGAATTTCTCGAGGACATTTAAACATGCCTGGTCATTCTCTAACAATGCCCTCCAGTTTTGCATTTCCACTAGTGCCTTGGCAGCTCGATAAGAGATTGCAATGCGATAATTCAAGTCCCCTAGCCAGATGACTCGACTACAATCAAAATTTAGGAAATCAGAATACTGATGGCGAACACATAAACTCTATATATACTAGCATGGTGTATCAATTGTATAAGGAATAACTGGTGTCCAAAGACAAAACTTTAACAGGTGGTCGAAAAGAATCTGAGTCATGCTAATGCATTACATATTATGATGATCCATCGAGTTCCATGAATTTTCTCCTTGTCTGATGCATTTGCAGTTTTTTACTAATTTCATGAGATGAGGATACAATCAAGCTGATAATTGATGAGCAAGAGTCTTACTCGTGCTGAAGAATTGTTTCTGGGGACTTCTCATCACCGGAACTCTGAACTCGGGGAAACCTTGTCTTCTTAAGAATCTCCATTACATCTGCGTTCCTCCTTAGCTCATCACCTTCCTTCTGTCCGGAGGTTAAATGACTACAGATGAAGCAAAAAGTAGTCTGGTGCAAAGACATACTGACTGAAATAGATCCCTGCAAAACGAAATAGGATATTACTTCACTACAAAGTTAATTAGTGGTGTTCTGATTAAGGCAAGTAATAAATGAAATCCTGGATACCAATAATTGAACTGTACCTTATTTCCCAGGTAACCCATGAGTCCTCTTCCAACACAAGAAACTTTCATGTTCTTAACATGGTCCCTCAATTCACTCCTCACCCATACTGTGAGGAATATGCCAACCATTTGTTTACTTGCCACTAAACAGTACCTTGAATGCCCTTGCCTCCTATATGCATCCTCACTAGATGCAGAACCCCCATAGCCACCCCCATAAGACATTGGTGAGTATAGCACAGTACTTGGCGAATCTCCAGGCCCATTATCATCATCTGATGAACCCCATCTGGAGTAATCACTAGGCCTGGAATAATCACTAGGCCTCGAGTAATCACTCGGTCTTTGACTCCACCTGTAGCTTTGATCATAATCACTAGGCCGGTGACCGTAGTCACTAGGTCTGTGACCAAAGTCACTTGGCCTATGTCCGAATATGACACGATCGCAGACACTGAATCGTCTGTCAAGTCGTGGCTGTGGGATTGAAGGATCATTGTCCATTCTCCAACTCCGCGTTGTCTGAAATGACCGGCGGTGAAAGAAAGCAGAGTTCTTCTGCCTAGAAGATCCCTCAAAATCTGCATCCATTTCTACCACTGGCTCTGGGATTGGAGATGGAGTATAGCATCCTCCACCGCCACTAGTTCCAGGAAGATTGTTTAGAGTCTTCCTAATGAGAGCCAGCCATTTTTTGGCAGGACCATTGTCTTCTGCACCCAGAACATTACCAGCATTTAAAGGAACTATCTCTTGAAACCTGAAAATACAAAAGGGATAGAAATGCTTCCATCATTTATGGGCATATGGAGTATAGTCATAAAAAAATGAGGTTTATTATGACCAAGCATACCCAAGAACATATATATCTGCAGGAGGTGAGGCGTGAAGCCAGTCATCGAGACTCAAATTACTTGGTGGTGATCTTCCAGCCACATTCCATGTTGCTGTGAATATACTGCCCCAAAAGTTGAAAAGTAAAATTTAAGTCTCTTTTCTTGCGCCACAGAAAATCGAGGCACATATACTTGACAAGAAAACTATAAGCATAGGCATCCATGAGGAGATACCTGTAGTTCTGCACATCTATGATCCGAGGGTGATCAAGATTCATTCTTCCTCGCCTGACCTGCTCCGGGTTCTTGCTAAATTTATCTGTAACGAAGTGGTGAAACAAAAATTAGGAACAGAAATCATGCAGGAACTTTATAGTAGTACTGATGCATAACCTCTTTGAGAGATTCTCAACACAGAATCTTAATTCACCTGTTTTGCTCTTTTTGATTGTGCACGGCTCCCTTTCTGAGAAACTGGTCCTGTATTCAACTTCACCTCCTGCACAAAGAGAAGACTAGTATTAACAAAGAGAAGACAAGTAGTAAGCATGACACACATTTTTCAGCCATAGGCAACAGAGAAAATAATCATTGTGAAACTCTATTCAGTACCAAGGCTCAGGAAGAGAGGGGTCTTAAAATTAGCATTAGCTAGTTTGTCAGGCGAGGTAAGAATTCATCTACTAGAAATTTTGGAAACAGAAAGAAACCACAGGTGAAAAACAGACTTCAGTTTGTAAACTGCCAGGAACTCGGGGAAAATGAAATTCTGGTTAAAGCTATTTCCGTTGCTATATGGCAAAGATGAATATACACCCCAAGTTGGAAAGCATATTCCCCCTTTCTGGTCTTATCAGCACCAACCAGAAGTTGAGATGTTGTACAAGAAATTCTTTGTAGGAGGGAAACTAAAGTTCTAGTCTTGGATTCTACATTAGAACTTTGATTGGAATTACTCATCACGAGGAAGCCCATAAAAGAAAATGCCAACCTCCATAAACATCATCAGCTTGGAAGTCCTCAGTTTTACTCTTGATATTGAACCACTTTCTGACCATTTTCTTGGACCATGAGAGCTTCACAAAAGAACAAAAAACCAATTAATGATATCCAATAATTGTCTTAGCAGCTGAATAAAACAAAACGAAACAAATTTTATTGGTTTGCAGGAAAACAAAAGTGAGGGAACAAAACAAAAGGACCAAAAATAAAAAACCTTGCTTTTCTTGGAGTTCTCATCTCTCATTTTTCACTCTAATTCATATAGTTGTTCTTGTACTTTCTGTTGCCCCCCCAAATTTCCAGGCTCTTAGCTTTAATATCACCAAAAATGTGAAAACTTTGAGAAGCAGAACCGCATAGCAAGGATTCTCCTTCCCCAAATTACAACCTTTTTCAAGACAACAGACTTGCCAATCTTAAAACCTCGCGGGGACACCAAAAGAGCTCAAAAACTCGACCAAGGAGAGCAGAAACTAAATGGGTTCTTTGCTTTCAACTGGAAACTCTTTTGACTAGATATTGAACAAGGACTTGAGACCAGAGAGACCAAATAGCAAAAATGGGATGTCTTGGTTTCCACTTCTGGCGCTTGTTATGTTAGAAGGAAACTTTGAAGAACACCAAAACAAAGGGAAACCCGCAAAAGGAATATAAGAGAGGGTGCAATTAGTCAAGAGAGGCAAACACTTTAATGCATGGGAGTGAGATGGGAGATTCTTGAAGTAGAACAAGACAATGCAGCAGACACCGAGATAGAAGAAACAAAAGAAAGCAAAGTTTTTTTATGCAGAGAAAGAGAAGGGTATAGCAGCAGCAAGATATCAAAGCTTATAAGCTCCTCTTTTCTCTCTCTCCCCCATATGTTGTAACATGTATGTCTCCCCTTTGAACCAAAGAGCCTCGTTCTCAACAAACAGCAAAGTATCGAATTTGAACAGAATAAAGTGCAGCAAGAGAGAGAAAGAAAGACAGAGAGAAAGAGAGAGAAGAGGACACACAAAGACTTGGTCTTAAGCACTTGTTGCTTTGCTTTCTTTTTCTTGTTTTCCATATTTTTTTTTCTTTCCTTTTCTTTTCCTGGGTAGGATTTTCAGTGCTAGTGAGAGCTAAGTGGTGTATAGTGTGTATATTTCAAATCTCAAGGCAGGCCCAACATGGTGGGGCAAGTGGGCAGGGTTTTGCATAGCCGTTTAGACCAGGCTTTTGGCACAAAACGGCAATGGTCAAAGTGACAAGGACCTGCCCGTGGTCAGTTAATTGTGGCGGGTGAGAGAAGGGATCTATAGTATATGGTGTGTGTGTGCCCCCCTCCCCTTCTCTTCTTCCTATTTTGGTCTTCCCATCAAAGTGAATGGACCAAAAAAGCAGTTAAAGAAGGAAAAAAGATAAAGGGGAATGTGTATGTGCTAGTACTAACATACTACTACTATATTGTGTTTCCTTCTGTTCCCTTCTGTGATCTGTCCTTTTCTCTTTATTTTCTTATTGGTTTTTGTTTCTTCTTTCCTTGTGACACAGTGCAAGGCATGTTTTTTTTTTTTGTAGAGGGTGGTGTGAATTTTGAGTAATGACAAAGGGATACCTCCCCTATTTGGGCTTTTTTGGGTTTTGGGGAGCTAAACTTTAGCTACTACTGCCTATTATCATCTCCTCAAAAACCTCAGTCTTGTCTTCTCATGGCTTGATGTTTAGTTTTACTGACATATTTAATTGTATGCCCCATGGAGCCTTGTGTAGGCTTGATTGTATAGGCTGTGATACTGTAAGGAATGTAGGGAATGTTGTTGTATAAGGATTTTGGGGTTTTTTTGTTTTGACTCAAGATCCCATTGTCTTTGAAAACAAGGGCACTTGTCCTGGTTTCAAGACGGGTATGTTCTTTTAGGTTCTTTTCATTGCTTCCTACAATTCACCCTATATCTTTTATGTTCCACAATCAAGTTGCAAGACTTAATTTCCCTGAAATCAATGATTATCCAAAATTATGGGTTGCATCACTCGCATTATATTGTCATCAATGTGAGTTTTGAGCAATGAGAAGCTTTATCATTATAGTTTATTCCATTGATAATTAGGTAGTATTGGTTTCGGTATCCACATAGTCACAAACAATAAAGTGTCTAAATCCCTTAATCTTGCTTGATTTTTGTGCCCCGCCGTCCAGGCTTGGTCCTTTTTGGACGGCTATTCCTCAGACATTCAACATCCGTGGCTCCATAAGTGGAATACTACTACTTAAACAACACAAGGATTTTGATTTTTGGTTTAGATTTATATTCTGCTCGGAAAATTTAATTGACTGGTCATAACATCCAAAGACCAAAGAGGCATGTCTATTGTCCTTGGCTTATTGCTTATGGTCATGATTGTTAACCCTGGGCAATCAATTAGTGGAACATTTTATACTAATATTGAAGGATTAAATTTAATAAGCTTGACGGCGGATAAAACCCAGCTGGGGCACCTGACCTGCAGCATAAACTTAGAATGTCCCCATTCCAAATGGAAATCTAATATGATCACAGATCAAGTACACCTTTGATTTGCATTATTGCCGCTTGGTCCCATCTAGAGATGATGATTAAGGTTGTATAAAGTTATTTTCTTGTCCTTGTGAAGATGAATAACGTCTAGTTGTCCCATGACTTGGTGTCTGATGATCTTGCTTTTCACCTAAAAAACATAACTAAACATCTTAATTATAACGCTCATTTTAATGTGAACTGTGGATACATAAGAGGAGTGTAATACTAACAACTATGCACCTAACTAATTGGCATGAGAGTCGCGGACTTGAGAATCTAGGAAATTGAAGCTTATAAGAATTAAGAAAGATGTCTATTTTGTTTGCTAAACAAAGTAAATATATATAATGAGTGGACTTCCATTGTGTTCAAATCAAGGCTATCTAATCAGCATAAAATCAATTACATTCATGAAAATGGTGGGTGATGTGCTTTTGCTTTTGTATGTGTTTTAGAAAAAACAGAAACTGGTTTTTGCTTCTTCTAATGTGGGTCTTTGGGAATCATTTCAAGCAATAAGGTGGAAAAGTGACCATTGCATGATACAAAGAAACTCCTAAAGTGAAGACTTGTATCAAAGGCTAAACATCAATGGGCCATAATTGGAAATTGGATATCTAAAGAACAAAAGAAGTGGCCCTACAGTATGTAATGCTGCTCTTTCTTTTTTCCCTTCCTTTGACGCCCTTGATGCAAATCTATGGTATCTATGGGGGGGAAAAAAAAAAAACCAAGATGTTGGGATTCAATGGGCACATGATTGGAAGTCAAGACTAGATATATAAATTCTTCATGCCTCATTGTGAGGAGGGAAATAAAGAATATATTGTTTAGATTCTGTGGAATATTTTCCCAGAATAAACAAGTTTTGGTAGGAGTAGTAGCATCCATAATTGGAAGCAATGCAAGAGTTTTTCTTTTTATTTTTAATCAGATACTCATAAATCTTATTAGTAGAGAAAAAATAAATTTGAAAGTAAAGATCGCCTTTATTTTGTGAGAGAAATCTCAGGAAAGAAAATATCTCCTTTCTAATTAATACTTGCTGCTTCTGATTGCTCTTAGTGAACGATCTGGTGTGTTAAAACCCAGTTATTTTATGAATATTGCCCGATGAAAAAAAAAAGGCAAATTAAAAGAGATCACACGTCTGCATGATTCCTATGGTAAATTGATTAGCAAATGGTGGAAATTCTTTTGTTTTTTTTTTTCAGGAAAAAAATAACAAGTGCGGTTAGTTAATTATGTGAGTTGAGATTCCTAAAAAAACAAATACGTGAGTTAACACATGCATAATTGGACCCTAGCGACTTCTTTATAATCACTTCACCACCATATTGTATTTTTTTTCTATATGTTATGGTATCCGGAGTCCCAAGTAATTCGGATTCAATCTTGATGGCGCACTTAATTATAATAGGCGAGTCTTTAAGATTTTCGGCATATTCAAAAATTAGAACTTGAAACCTCACTCAAGTGAAACTGTGTCGCTTACTGCTTGAATCAACTCGAATACGAGTGTTTTTATACAGACGAATTTCGTTGACTAATAGCCTTTGATTAAAAGCCACCAAAAAATTCAAATTAAAACCAAAAGCCGCCATCGATCCAGCATATATCAATGGAAATTGCTAATTTCCTCCATTTCGTGGAGAGCTCTAAATAGTGCAACGATTTTCTATCAATGCGATAGTGGTATCTATTCACACCCGGATTCCAACTATTAAACAAAGAAATGATTAATGAATTTCTATTAAACACAGAAATGATTAACAAATTTCCGATCCTTCCTACGTATCTTTCTCACAAGGGGGACAATGCATGACAGTGACCAACTTGACAATTTTGACACATTGTACGGGCCACAGAATTTCTCGAGGCTGAAGGCAATGCCTTGTGGAAGGAGGGAGAATTAACTAGACAGAGAAAATCCCCTGTCAAATTCTGAGATCTTAGTTACTAATTATTTATAATATATTGCTCGTGATTTTGAGGATTATTGGCAGTTGGCTAGATCTCATCATGTGATCATAAAGGTTTAGAATTTCCTCTTCCTAATTTGATAATTAATTAGTTGAGGAAGACCTGGGTTTGAAATTTTTTTTGGGACGTATTAAATACTACACTGAAACGTCCCGACTCGCATTTACCGTACACAGTAAACACGTGCCGGAACTGTAACGACCCAACCAAACAACCCCAGCATATAATATATATGACAGAAACTCGGGCTCAACAGCCCAAAATAAAAACATCAATAACATCATAACTGGCCCAATGGCCCAACAATAGCAATATAATGCACAACGGAAGACTTAATAACTCACAAGGACACTGTATGCGACACTGATGCAAACTATGGATCCAAGCCCTGTCCAAGGGATAACGCCGCAGCCTGTCTGGAATGCATCAAACCTGAACCACAAATAACTCAACCTACGGGATGAAAGCCCGCAGGTGAGGGGTGAGTCCGAAGTGCTCACCGACGAAGGATAGACAATCAATATGCAACACTGTAACTACTCAAGGTAAAAAACAAGTATAACAGCCAAACCGAAAGACAAGACCCAAAACCGGTCCAAGACCAAAAAGACTCAAATAAAATTCCAAATTCCAATTTTATCTTTCCGGGCCCCGTCACGGATAAGCTAGAGGTCAGACCTGGTTATCAACATATTTCGGGTGCCAGACCAAATCCAAGAGAACCCAGGGATCGACATCCCAAAAATAAGAACCTAGGGATAGACAACCCAAATATAATCACGGGATAGACATCCCAAGCATAGACATGCTTATCACAAGTAACCCAGGTCATGGCCACCACAAAACAGTTTTAAACCATCGAGTCGTACCACTACTTATCACGTGACTATTATATTATCATCATTCAAATCCAAATCACAGGGATCAACATCCCTATCCAAAATACCGGGATAGACATCCCATCCAAAATCGAGGATCGACATCCTTATCACAAATTATTAATTAATCCATTTTATTTAATGCCAAAAAGACACAAGGATAAACATCCAAAAACTCGACGTACGAGGATATACATCCCAAAACCAATCAAGATACTGGGATAAACATCCCGACAACAATCACAACAAATGCGACAAACAACAGTGCAACAATCATCAAACACTATAACCGAGTAATACAGGCACATATCGAAGGAAATCCATCCTCACCTTGGCCGATTACCCAACTCCGGAGACAATGACCTATCCCAAGTCGGCTCCTCGAAAAACTGTCTGATATCAAACCTATACAACAAGACAACATGCTCACATAAATACACATAATCGGTATACTATGATGCCAAAACTGCGAAATATCCCATCCCGGTTCATATTCTTTATTATCATCTTTTACCGAAAATATTATACCATACGTATATCCGAATATAATTTCGGTACCATACTTTAATTAAAACTCTTTTTCCAAAATATTTCCATAAATTAATTATACTTTCCCAAAATATAATCACCATAATTTTCTGGAAAAGATAACATATGTATATATATTTTTTCCAAAATATTATTATTTTTTTAATAAAACTATTTACCATAATATAATTACCAAATATTATTATTTGTCAAAAATATATATATTAATCATATGTTGTATAGGTTATTTTCCAGAAAATATATAATCATAAAAACTTACTCTGAAAATAAATACAATTTAATATATATACATTTTTATTTTCTAAAGACAAAATACTTTTCCAACAATTATAAATCAACATAATTATATATATATTTCAGAAATATACCTATATATATTTTCCAAGAATAATAACATATACATATTATATTCTAGAGAAATAATAACGTATAATTATAATTCCTAGAAATATTTTCAAGGTATATATATTTTTCAGAATAACCATAATAATAATTTACAAACAAAACATAATTATCTTAATTTTCCAAAATCAAGTATATGTTTTTTTTCAAACAACTATTTATAATTACCATATATTTCCCCAGAATAATATATGTAATTTTCCAAAATAATAGATATATTTTTTTCCAGAAACAAATACCAACAAATAGATATATAAATGTATATATGTTTTTTTTTTAAGGAAACTCGGCTGGCAACCCATCAAAGGTCGCGACCCGGCCACGGGAACGGGTAAAACCCGACTCTGAAACACCCTAACCTAAATTCACCCGACCAACAGTAAATACAGCAAACAGTACCACCACGTGGCCAACATAACATAAAAGCAAGAACACATATCAATAGAAAGATAAATAGACAATCAAAAACACAATTACGTCACCTTGTGGGGACATCAACATTTGCACAGCGGAAGCATTTTCTAGATATTCAGTAACATTTATGTTGTATGTATTAATAAATGATTCCACCGATCGATCTATGTAGTTAATAATGGCCGCCATCACCTCCAAAGCTTATCTCCAAGAAACCATCTCCAAATCAAATTCCTCCATAACCTCTCCCGTACCAATTACCTGAAGAAAATCATCGCCAAGATCATCAACGGCAACTCCAAAATCACATGTCGTGACTCTCCCCAAAGCGGCATCCTATAAAGGCGAGGTAAAAAACAAGATCGTCAAGTTCAAACAAGCCGTGGACAACCCCAGCTTCTCATCGTCTTGTTTTCCAATAGAAAGTGGCGATCTCCAATCTCCAACAGTCGATGGTAACTCAAAAATTAAACCACGGGCAATCTCCAATCTCCAATAACCGCTACTAACCCAAAAATCCATAGATCACTGCTTGTTGCGACAAAACGATGAGACCCAAATGGCCGAAAATGCATATGAACATTATTTTTTCAAAACAGCGACCGATGCCCATCGGTCTTCCCTTTTGCTTTTATGCCTCAATGACCGGTATAGAAACAAGCACGACCGATCTCAATGGTCCTCTTTCTTCCTTCTCTCTCGGGAGCAAGACGAATGTTCTTCTACCACCAATGTTGAACCTTTCTTTTACCATGGCTTGTCTTCTTGCCACGTCCTACTGAACTTTTTTTTTACAGTGGAACAATCATAACGATCGTTCAACCAAGCCAAAGAATTCCCGTAAAGGCCATCATCGGCCACAAGCGGTTCAAATATTTTCCTTTAAAAAAAAACAATTTGTCTGCATTGGTTGTGAACAACAATCACTCTAAAACAAACTTTCACTAGCCGAACTCAGCCTTGAACGATTGTTCGGCTAAAACAAATCAACCATGACGGACAGGAGCAAAGACCCAATCACAGCCAGAAATACGAAGCAACAACCTTTAGCATAAGAACTAGAACCCAAGTCGAGCTCCACAGACAAACATACTATGCAGGCCAATATAAATATCGTAACTCCATGCTGCAAAGAACAAGGAAACTGCTCACCCCTTGAAGGTTGGACCTCTGTGTGCTCCAGTACCATGACATCATCGGGTTCATCTCCTTCCTTGACATCTCCATCTAAAGAAAGTGACTGGTCTGATCCTGCATTAACAGAGATTGGCAACACAAGATTCTTGGAAATCAGTGCCTTCACTGGTAAAGAGCCAAATTGTATGGCCTGTAGCATCTCCACATTTGCTTTGTTCACCTCAGGAAAAGCATCATCCTTCTTCCTGAGTTCGTCGATAGACCTACGCTTGGGGACCCAAACCTTGGTTAATGGCCTTGCCTGCTGTGACTTGATCTCCTTTTTTATTGGACGTTTGATCTTTGATTGCACCTGTTGCTTGGGCAGTGAACGCCCTGGGTTCGCTGGTCTCCTAGGGTCCGCAACTTCACTCTGGATTGGCCTAGGCTTGGCCAATGGTGCTCCTGTTCTCTTCCATGACGTCTGGTGGCTGACACCTAGTTCCCTCCTCAGGCGCTGCATGCGTCTCTTCTGGGTCCTCGTAAGCCCAAACCGCTCAAAGCGAGCCTCCAAATCCCTTAAGTGTGTATGTGGGGAAATTGGTGTTCGTCGTTGTTGCTTCCACGGCTGATTCACATGCCACTTGTTGTCCTTGGGTGCTTGAGGCTTAATCATCTTGGACGCCGGCCTATAGTCGACCACTTCAGACCGGAGTTGCACCTTAGGATCGATCCTCCTGCATTGAGAACACCGTGTTACCTCGTAGTTGATCTCCACTGCCCTCTTCTTCTCCTTTGCATCAGAACCTATAACCTCGATCTGCGGCTTGGGTGTGTTGATCGGTGTCTTCTTTGTGTAGCCAGCCCTAAGGACCTGCAGATTATGACCATTAGAAATGGCCTTTCTGCCATTAGTAGAGGCTTGGTGACCATTGGTGGTG
>JAKUCV010003398.1:0-13110 GCA_028386065.3 Turnera subulata | reverse complement strand
CACGAACAGCGAGCGACCCTCAACTCACCGATTCGACTGTTTGAAGAGCCAAACCGATGACCAGATTCGACCGTTGAAAGGCCGAACGGACGGTGTCGCGCGTCCTGGACTGGGTTTTGATGCTGACCTGCCGATCCGACCGATGAAAAGGCCAGACCGACAACCGAATCCGACCTTTGAATGAAGGGCCGAACGGACGAACGTCAAAGGCCCTAAATCGGGTTTTGCGTTTTGGGTTTTCTAAGTTACACTAAACTAAGAAAGCATGATAATGATAAACTAATAAAAGGTAGAAATTGTTCTTTCATTGAGAAATTTGCGATCCAGGTACAAGTGTTATCCATAACCTTATATAGGTTATCCCAAAACAATTGATAAAATCATAAAATGCCTAAAAACCTTATTTCAAATTCTAAACACCACTCGAAGCGGGATATCCTTTAATCCCGACACTTTCCCTTTTAACTTTCAAATACGAAAAGAAATCATAGAAGATTGCGCGGGCTCTAACGATCTGCGGAATTTCCTGATCACAAGTCAATCCTTGATTTGCCAATATCCAAACTCACGATTCAAATTCAAGTCCAAGGACTGATCCTTGACCAGCATAAAACATCGGACTTAGAAAGATATCAATCCCAATCTAGCGCCCCCGACCTGTATCCAAACTCACGATTCAAATTCAAGTCCAAGGACCGATCCTTGACCAGCATAAAACATCGGACTTAGAAAGATATCAATCCCAATCTAGCGCCCCCGACCTGTATTGGATATCGGGCTTAGTCCAATGAAGGACGAGTGACCCAAGGCACCGATCCTAGCCCGATGAATGACATCGGTCCTGGACCTGTGGATGACATCGATCCTGGACCTGTGGATGACATCGGTCTTGGACCTGCGGTCGACATCGGTCTTGGACCTGCAGATGACATCGGTCTTGGACCTGCGGATGACATCGGTCTTGGACTTGCGGATGACATCGGTCTTGGACCTGCGGATGACATCGGTCTTGGACCTGTGGACGACACCCCTGGACCAGTAGTGGACATCGGTCTTGGACCAAACAAATGGGCCTTTACGATTTTGGTCTTGGTGTAAACAAATTGGAAGCAATGCAAGTGTTTTTCTTTTTATTTTTTATCAGATACTCATAAATCTTATTAGTAGAGAAAAATTAAATTTGAAAGTAAAGATCGCCTTTATTTTGTGAGAGAAATCTCAGGAAAGAAAATATCTCCTTTCTAATTGATGCTTGCTGCTTCTGATTGCTCTTAGTGAACGATCTGGTGTGTTAAAACCCAGTTATTTTATGAATATTGCCCGATGAAAAAAAATAGGCAAATTAAAAGAGATCACACGTCTGCATGATTCCTATGGTAAATTGATTAGCAAATGGTGGAAATTCTTTTGTTTTTTTTTTCAGGAAAAAAATAACAAGTGCGGTTAGTTAATTATGTGAGTTGAGATTCCTAAAAAAACAAATACCTGAGTTAACACATGCATAATTGGACCCTAGCGACTTCTTTATAATCACTTCACCACCATATTTTATTTTTTTCTATATGTTATGGTATCCGGAGTCCCAAGTAATTCGGATTCAATCTTGATGGCGCACTTAATTATAATAGGCGAGTCTTTAAGATTTTCGGCATATTCAAAAATTAGAACTTGAAACCTCACTCAAGTGAAACTGTGTCGCTTACTGCTTGAATCAACTCGAATACGAGTGTTTTTATACACACGAATTTCGTTGACTAATAGCCTTTGATTAAAAGCCACCAAAAAATTCAAATTAAAACCAAAAGCCGCCATCGATCCAGCATATATCAATGGAAATTGCTAATTTCCTCCATTTCGTGGAGAGCTCTAAATAGTGCAACGATTTTCTATCAATGCGATAGTGGTATCTATTCACACCCGGATTCCAACTATTAAACAAAGAAATGATTAATGAATTTCTATTAAACACAGAAATGATTAACAAATTTCCGATCCTTCCTACGTATCTTTCTCACAAGGGGGACAATGCATGACAGTGACCAACTTGACAATTTTGACACATTGTACGGGCCACAGAATTTCTCGAGGCTGAAGGCAATGCCTTGTGGAAGGAGGGAGAATTAACTAGACAGAGAAAATCCCCCGTCAAATTCTGAGATCTTAGTTACTAATTATTTATAATATATTGCTCGTGATTTTGAGGATTATTGGCAGTTGGCTAGATCTCATCATGTGATCATAAAGGTTTAGAATTTCCTCTTCCTAATTTGATAATTAATTAGTTGAGAAAGACCTGGGTTTGAAAATTTTTTTGGGACGTATTAAATACTACACTGAAACGCCCCGACCCGCATTTACCGTACACAGTAAACACGTGCCGGAACTGTAACGACCCAACCAAACAACCCCAGCATATAATGTATATGACAGAAACTCGGGCTCAACAGCCCAAAATAAAAACATCAATAACATCATAACCGGCCCAATGGCCCAACAATAGCAATATAATGCACAACGGAAGACTTAATAACTCACAAGGACACTGTATGCGACACTGATGCAAACTATGGATCCAAGCCCTGTCCAAGGGATAACGCCGCAGCCTGTCTGGAATGCATCAAACCTGAACCACAAATAACTCAACCTACGGGATGAAAGCCCGCAGGTGAGGGGTGAGTCCGAAATGCTCACCGACGAAGGATAGACAATCAATATGCAACACTGTAACTACTCAAGGTAAAAAACAAGCATAACAGCCAAACCAAAAGACAAGACCCAAAACCGGTCCAAGACCAAAAAGACTCAAATAAAATTTCAATTTCCAATTTTATCTTTCCGGGCCCCGTCACGGATAAGCTAGGGGTCAGACCTGGTTATCAACATATTTCGGGTGCCAGACCAAATCCAAGAGAACCCAGGGATCGACATCCCAAAAATAAGAACCTAGGGATAGACAACCCAAATATAATCACGGGATAGACATCCCAAGCATAGACATGCTTATCACAAGTAACCCAGGTCATGGCCACCACAAAACAGTCTTAAACCATCGAGTCGTACCACTACTTATCACGTGACTATTATATTATCATCATTCAAAACCAAATCACAGGGATCAACATCCCTATCCAAAATACCGGATAGACATCCCATCCAAAACCGAGGATCGACATCCTTATCACAAATTATTAATTAATTCATTTTATTTAATGCCAAAAAGACACAAGGATAAACATCCAAAAACTCGACATACGGGGATATACATCCCAAAACCAATCAAGATACTGGGATAAACATCCCGACAACAATCACAACAAATGCGACAAACAACAGTGCAACAATCATCAAACACTATAACCGAGTAATACAGGCACATATCGAAGGAAATCCATCCTCACCTTGGCCGATTACCCAACTCCGGAGACAATGACCTGTCCCAAGCCGGCTCCTCGAAAAACTGTCCGATATCAAACCTATACAACAAGACAACATGCTCACATAAATACACATAATCGGTATACTATGATGCCAAAACTGCGAAATATCCCATCCCGGTTCATATTCTTTATTATCATCTTTTACCGAAAATATTATACCATACGTATATCGGAATATAATTTCGGTACCATACTTTAATTAAAACTCTTTTTCCAAAATATTTCCATAAATTAATTATACTTTCCGAAAATATAATCACCATAATTTTCAGGAAAAGATAACATATGTATATATATTTTTTTCCAAAATATTATTATTTTTTTAATAAAACTATTTACCATAATATAATTACCAAATATTATTATTTGTCAAAAATATATATATTAATCATATGCTGTATAGGTTATTTTCCAGAAAATATATAATCATAAAAACTTACTCTGAAAATAAATACAATTTCATATATATACATTTTTATTTTCTAAGACAAAATACTTTTCCAACAATTATAAATCAACATAATTATATATATATTTCAGAAATATACTTATATATATTTTCCAAGAATAATAACATATACATATTATATTCCAGAGAAATAGTAACGTATAATTATAATTCCTAGAAATATTTTCAAGGTATATATATTTTTCAAAATAACCATAATAATAATTTACAAACAAAACATAATTATCTTAATTTTCCAAAATCAAGTATATGTTTTTTTTCAAACAACTATTTATAATTACCATATATTTCCCCAGAATAATATATGTAATTTTCCAAAATAATAGATATTTTTTTCCAGAAACAAATACCAACAAATAGATATATAAATGTATATATGTTTTTTTTTTTTAAGGAAACCCGGCTGACAACCCATCCAAGGTCGCGACCCGGCCACGGGAACGGGTAAAACCCGACTCACCTAGCGGGTACAGAGGCGGCGACGCGACGACAGCGCGAGGGAAGGACGAGCGAGCACAGCAGCGGCATCAGGTGGCTTGGAGCGGCGCGAGAGCGGCGGAAAGGAGGCGCGGCGGCGCGGGAGAAGCAGATCCGTCGGGTCTGCTCGCGGGTCAATGGCGACTGGCTGAGCGTCGGCAGGCGGAAGAGCAAGCGAGCGACGGCTTCGAGGTCGCCATGGCACGGCGAAGGCGAGGCTGGTGGCGGTGGAGCACGAGACGGCGCCGGTCGTCCTCCCGTGAACAGTGACCGAGAGGGTGAGGTTGACAGCACTGTTCACTTCGAGTTTTCTTTTTTTTCTTTTCTTTTTTTCCTTCTTTTCTTTTTTTCTATTTTTCCTTTCTTCTTCTTTTTTTTATTTTCTATATTGTTTTTTTCTTTTTTCTTTTCTTCTCTCTTTTTTTTTCTTTTTTTCTTCTTCTACTCTTTTTTTTTCTGATTTTCCTTTTTTTCTTTTTTTTTCTTTTCTACTTCCTTTTTTTTTCTCTTTTTCTTTTCTTTTCCTCTGTTTTTTTTCCTCTTCTTTCTTCCTCTTTTCTTCTTCCTTTCTTCCTCTGCTTGAAACGCCCCGACCCGTATTTACCGTACACAGTAAACACGTGTCGGAACTGTAACAACCCAACCTAACAAAGTCCAGCATACAGTGTATACAACAGATATCCGGGCTCAACAGCCCATAATAAAAACAACAATAATAACTCAACACGGCCCAATGGTCCAACAATAGTAAAACAATGCACAGCGGAAGACTTAACAACTCACAATACACTGTATGCGACACTGATGCAAACTATGGATCCAAGCCCTGTCCAAGGGATAACGCCGCAGCCTGTCTAGAATGCACCAATCTTGTACCACAAATAACTCATCCTACGAGATGAAAGCCCGCAGGTGAGGGGTGAGTCCGAAGTGCTCACCGACGAAGGAAAGACAATCAATATGCACACTAAAATTACTCAAGTCAAAAACAGGCAAAAACCGCCAAAATAAATCAAAAGACTCGAATAAAATCCAATTTCCAATTTTATCTTTTCGGGCCCTTCACGGATAAGCTAGCGGTCAGACCTAGTTATCAACACATTCCGGGTGCCAGACCAAATCCAGAGAACCCAGGGATCGACATCCCAAAAATACGAACCCAGGGATAGACATCCCAAAAATAATCACGGGATAGACATCCCAAGTATAGACATGCTTATCACAAGAACCCAGGTCAAGGCCACCACGAAACAGTCTTAAACCATCGAGTCGTACCACTACTTACCACGTGACACTTATATCACCGTCATTAAAATCAAATCACAGGGATCGACATCCCTAACCAGAATACCGGGATAGACATCCCATCCAAAATCAAGGATCGACATCCTTTCACAATTTATTATTTATTTCCATTATACTTAAACCCAAAAGACGCAAGGATAAACATCCAAAAACCAACATGGGATAAATATCCCGACAACAGTCAAGACCATAGGATTAACATCCCGAGACTAACCACAACAAACACAATACTCAACAATGCAATAATCCACAAAACAAAATAACCGAGTAATACAGGCACATATTGAAGGAAATCCATCCTCACCTTGGCCGATAACTCAACTCCGGAAACAATGACCGGTCCGACGCCGGCTCCTCGGGAAACTGTCCGATATCCGAACCTATACAATAAAATAGCATATACTCACATAAGATGCACATAAGAGTATGTCATGATGCCAATACTGCGAACTAACCCATCCCGGTTCATATCTTTTATTATTTCCCTTTACCGAAAATATTATACCGTACGTATATCCGAATATAATTTCGGTACCATACTTTAATTAAAACTCTTTTCAAAATATTTCCATAAATTAATTATACTTTTCCAAAATATTAATTACCATAATTTTCTAAATAAAGATAACATATGTATATATATATATATATATATATATATTTCCAAAATATTTTTATAACACTATATACCACATAATAATTTTTCCCAGAAAATAATAACTTGTATATATATCCCAAAATATTTCCATAGTATATAAGTAGTTTTCCAAAGGATATAGTATATCTGGTTAAGTTTATTATTTGTCTACTTCCAAAAATATTTTCCTAACATATTTATTTAATACACCCCGATTATATACGTAATTAATGTTTACCTATGTATATAATTTTTTTGATCCTTGTTATTTGTTATTATTTTCCGTTAACATACCTAGTGTGTATAAGTCAGCCCACATAAATGCCCAAGTCTCCAGGTTCAGCCCAACCCAAGGCTATAATCCCACAGCCCCTTAATAGTCAGCCCAACATAATCCTGGTCCTAAACATTAGCCCAACAATCCAAGATTACAGGCCCAGACTTAAATCTGCCCAAGGCTAATTCCGGCTTTAACCCAACTTACTCATCGGAATTTAGCTCGCCAACGACGCAGCGAGACTGGGCAGCACGGGACGAGAACGGCTGCGAATGATGTGCGGCGTGAGGAGAAGACGAACGGCGGCACCGCTCGGCAAGGAGGCAACGACACGAGGCTGCAGGTGGCGGCTTGCTTCGTCAGCGGGTTGTTGTGAGCCTCCTCTCGGCGGCGGCGACGCGAAAGAGAAGAAGGAGGAGACGGCGAAGTGGCAAGACCCGCAGGTGACTGTCGATGCTGTAGCTCCGGGCGACGGCGGCACAGGTGAGTGGAGATGCAGGCGGCGCCGATCTGTGGCCGAGGAGGAAGGAGGCGACGTTGGTGGTTCGTGGGCGATGGGTGCTGCACCGGGCGAGGAAGAAAGAGGAAAGGGGAGGCGCCGCGACGGTGGCATCGCTGGCGGGTCGTGGTTGTGATGGTGTCTTGTGTGAGGGTGAAGGTGGTTCATGGGTGGTCTCGGTGATGGAGGAGGAGAAGAAGAAGAGTAGAGGAGAGGGGATGGATGTGTGGAAACGAGTAGAGGAGAGGAGAAAAAAAAATAAAGAAGAGAAAAGGAAAGAACAAAGAAAACAGAAGAAAAGAAGGGGAAGGGAACAAGTAGTCACGGGGAAGCAAGGAAAAGAAATGAGAAGTGGGCCGGCTGTCACGGGTGGCAGTGAAGACAAGGGGTGGGCGGCGGAAGGTGAAAGAAAAGGGGAAGAAAGGGAAAAAAGAAGGAAAAAGAAAAGAAGAAAAGAAAGGAAAAGAAAGGGAAGAAAAGGAAGAATGGCCAACGAATCGGATTTCCGTCCCGAGTCCGAAAATACAACTTGGGCTCGGAAAATCTGATTAATACCCCTGAACGTCGTCCAAGTAAATGTTTATAATTAAGAATATGATATAAAGTCTCAAAATACAGCTTTTGTGAATTTTAAGCAAATACTAAATCATCTAGAGGGCAGTAATATAAACTATGAATGTGGCATGCACCAAAATAATCTATAACTAATCTCGGTTATGGGGAGAAATTAGTCCTGCTATATCGACTCCAATATACTTTTAGTATTTGATATAATCCTTGTCATTGTGCTTCAGTACTAAGGGCATTATTTTCACATTTCGTACGGGTACCTACTTTTTCAATCTACATTACGAAGATTGTCTATGAAGTATGAATATCGTATAGGTTAGAACCACAAAATCAGCCCACATGTTCATGGATGGCTTCTATCTCATTCTTAATAACGTTGCTCCAAATTAAAGCTTTTTTCATGCTAATCCAAATTAAAGCTTTATTCTCGCTTTTCATATATATGTGAGTTTTAATTAGCATACCTTTGTTCCATATTTTTGGGCTTGTTTTTTTGCGAAAATGACATAATATTTTTATGAGAAACCAAAAAAGATATTTTATAGAAATTTTTCTTTTTCATAAAAAAATCTATATATATACAGCAAATTACTTTCATTTTGTTTCGGAAACATTGAGAAAAGAAGATGAGCAACTTATATCAGTGGATTTCACTATCTCGTAGATATTATCGATGGATGAGTTTTAGATTTCTTTTCACTCGAGATAGAGAAAATAACTAAATATAAAGGTAGGTATATGCGAGCAATATTAAAATCTAAAATGCCAACCATGAACCAACTTAGCAATCAGCCAGCCGGCCACGTAAGATATAAAATATAGGTCAAAGAAACATAAAGAGTTCGTAGAAGATCTGCTTTGTCTTTTTCTTCTTTTTTTTTTTTTTTTGTTCACCATACTGCCCTTCCTTTGGTGAATCTAAGGCTTGATCAAGATTTACGAGGCAGTCAAAGGGAAGCAGCATAAATAGTGATTTTCCTTGAGATTCTTTTTTGGCTTTTTCGGCTTCTGAGAGAGACCCCATTCCTATCTTTTTCTCTCTTTGCTAAGAGCAAAGGTTTTTATCCGTTTTTAAGGCACTTTTTTTGGTTTTGAATCTTTTGATTGATTATCTCCAAGATTTCACCAATTGTCTTCCTACTTTACTTGCATGTTGTCATTAGCTTTACATCACCTAATTAAGCTTTTGTAGTTTTGTAGTAGTGGCTCCAAAACTCAATCCGTATATAAACTTTTTTTTTTTAATCTCAATTACGTGTACAATTAAAGCAACTATCAAATCCCAAAAGTAAACTTGTCTAGGCAATTGCATGTGGATGTACATGCGAAATGATCTGATCAAACAATTCTTGCAAGTTACCGCAACGAACTAGCCTCTTTTGTAATTAAAATGTATTCCATGATCTTAGATTTTTTAAAAGGTTGTAATAATTTCATTTGATAGGGAAAAGGCAGATATAATTGGAGAAACACGTTGGACCGGCTCATATTATTTTCCTTCCGTTCTGTAATCATGAGGCTTGTTCTACTACAACTACCACTTCATTTTAAGCAGGCAAGTTTTTCTTTTTCCAACCAGTAAAATAACAGTAATAGTATTACTCTGTTGCTGTATACAAGCTGAAGGTCTAGTCTTCTAGTCAATGTCTCCCTTTATAAAAAAAAAATAACAATATTAATATTATTAGTGAGAGGCGCCAACCTTTATAGATCTTATTATGTCTTGATTTAAATTAATTTAAGCCATCTCTAAAAGATAAATTAGCCTAAAATACTAGTAGTGTTAAAGAAAAAAAAAGTACTATTAATACTTGGCCCAGTAATCGCATGGCTTAGTAATTAAAACTTTAAAGTTTGTAAAATATAAACCAAGTCCCCAGGGTTTGCTTTATGTGGTTGATAATTAAGGTGAATTGTTGTGACCTTTGACTATTCTTCGAACAATTATTAGTAGTTATTAGTAACTCCCAAATGATTCTAATTATTCGTAGTTCTAGTCTTTAATGATAAGCAAGAAAAAAAGCTACTGAGTGATAACTATAACCTCTCATTATAACCTCAATTAGCCATTCTCAAAAAAAAAAAAAAAACAAACCTCAATTTGCAAAATCCTCAAAGTAGACCAGTCGCGCGGTGGATGTCCTAAGTAGGAAGATTCAGGCAGATTAAGAAAAATTAATTATTCCGTGGGTTAGCTCTACCATTTAATGCCACAGACAAAGGCTATGAAGTAATAGCACATACATAATATCTAAGTCCATTACGAAAAAATTTATTATGATTTATGGGGACTCCTATCCATCCATAAAAAACAAGAATGTAGGATTCATCTATCAAAAAACCTAGTACAAAGTAAAAAGTAATTAAGAGTACCTGTTTCTTCACTGCTGCATGCATGAACTATGCGTATATGACACACAGAACTAGCTAAATGTCCACACGTAAGTTCTTCTTTTCCATATTTTCTCCAAATTTAAAAAGACAGGCCCCTCATCTAACGGCATTGAATATAGCACATATAATTGACACAGATGGAGGATTTTACTTCGATAGGCAAACATTAATTCCTTTTGTAGCTCGAGTCAATTGCCAGAGTAATAGAAAAGATTGGTTTTTCATTTTTTTTTTTTACTATAGTAATAACTACCTGTTATTTATATATATGTACGTCTTTAGGTCCACTTGCAAACATATGAAAGCATTTCGTCTTTCCTTTAAATCCCTTGTCAAATTCAATTGCCGGGCTTGGTTGGTCGCTGTTCCTCCCCAGTTAATGGGGTCAACAACCATGTATACCTTACATTACATTAAGCGGTCAATACTTTGAGAATGTCTGCATTTAGGACCACATTACATTATGTAATCGAATTTTCTATAGAAAAAACTTACCTTAGGAGACTTACTAGGCTGGGGGCTCCAGCTAGCAAGCAAAACCAGATGGAAGATCCTTCATTAATGATATCATAAATGTAGTGACCCAAATTAAGACGTAGACGTGAAAAAGATTGGAGGAGGAGATAGCAACTCACCCGGTTGACAGAAGAAGGGGAGAGGGAGGAAAAAAAAATGGGTCACAAGAAGCTTTTCACCACTAGCTAGCTCTTCTTCACTGACATGTGTGTGGTGGTCACTCATTTTCCCTCTTACAAGCATTATATATGCCACCTTCCCTATTGCCTATCAAATCATTTAAGTTTGTGTCTCTTTTCAGAAATTGCCTTGCTCTCTAGCTAGTTTGCATTTATTGTTTGGATTGATAATGGAAAATGTACAATATATGTAGCGTTTTCTCCATTTCTTTCTCAGTGGCTGTCATCCTATCCCCATCTCTACATATAGCCCACCTTTTGCAGTCTGTATCCACCATATGTCAATTGGCATGCAGTTATGGAGGGGTGGGATGTTATTATTTTTCAATCCCATAATGATCCAAATTTTGATCAATTCGTATAGTTTTCGTACGTCAATAACTAATGTCAATCAGATACGACACGCATGTTTGACAATTTTTTTGTATCTAAGTCTTTATACACAATGACACCATCCTGCTCAGTGCTTTCGTTTCCTTGAAAAAATAGCTCTTTTACTAGGAGACACGAATCATATATCATATGATTAAGTTTTTAATTTTTTTGGCGTGCTGTTCATTCCAACATGATTCCTCCTCAAAAGTATAAATCCATTTAGTCTTAAATCTACAGCTATAATATAGTTAATTATAGTTAACATAATTAAGTAGAAGAAAGCTGAAAGAACCTAAAACAGAAAAAGAAGCAACCCTCAATTATTATTGATATTCGAAAGTTAAGGTTAGGATTTATTTAACAAAATTAATTTATTTCTTTTTTAAAAGACAATTACAATATGGGCCGTATTGAGGTTATACTTGATAGATCTTTGGTGGAAGAGTAAAATCCAGGAGGTAAAATTGCTGATGCATTAGCCTTCATTGATAAAAGTTGAGAAAACCCAATTCCCTGCGATCAATCTATAAACTAACCATGAGATTACAATTAGGGTTGATATGTTGGAGCAACTAATAAATTGTTACTGCTCCTAATAAACAGGCTCTATAGGCTTCGTATGTTCTTTTTAATCTTTTTGCACGAAGGCCTGGTTTCGCTAGATGGCCCAATCCCTTTCCCTAAGTTAAGCAGATCCAGCAAGGCTTTGTTGTTGGAGCCTTGGCCCATTCTTGTGATGGTGGGAATGAGCACTGAAAACAAGGAAACAAGCCCTATATGAGTCTGGTTTGTGCGTTTTGTGACTTCCTTAACAATTTTTTTACACCCCTATATTGGATAAAGTAGGATAAAAAATATTAGTAAGACCAAAGTATATTCCGCTAATAAGCTGATATTGATTTTACAAATCTGATTTAACTTAGTTGGCGAGCCACATTATCTGAAACGCCCCGACCCGTATTTACCAGTCTCAGTAAACACGTGCCGGAACTGTACAACAGTAAATACAATATGAAACACGGCCCAATGGCCCAAAGATAATATCAATGAATATATAAGAGAAACCGGCCCAACGGCACAATGTCACATCATAAATATAAAAAATTTGGCCCTTCGGCCCAACATCAAAACACGTCGCCCGACTTCGGGGACATCAACAATAGCACAGCGGAAGCAATTATAATCTCAAGACACCATATGCAAAACCTGATGCAATCTAATGGATCCGAGTCCTGTCCGAGGGTATGCCACAACCGCCAGAATGCAATGTACCTGAACCACGAATAACTCATCCTACGAGGATGAAACCCCGCAGGTGAGGGGTGAGTCCGAAACGCTCACCGGTACAATGAAGTACAATCATGGATAAACATAAATATGCAGCGACTATAAAACTCAAGGAAGACAAGCAGGCAACAACAACCACAACATGCCAAACCAAAGACTCGACCCAAACATACCAAAAACTTTATTATTATTCCAATTTTATCTTCCGGGCCCCGTCATGGATAAGCTAGGGTCGTACTAGGTTATCAACCTGTTCCTGGTGCCAGAACAAAAATAACCCGGGATCAACATCCCAATAACAAATCTCAGGGATCAACATCCCAATCAAACCAGCATCAACATGCCCATCACAAGTAACCCAGATCATGGCCACCACAAAACAGTCTCAAACCATCCGGTCGTACCTCTGCTTGCCATGCGACAATTAAGTCATATCCATTCCAAAACCAAATCACAGGAATCGACATCCCAAACCCAAAACCAGGGGTCAACTGAAGCGCCCCGACCCGTATTTACCGTACACAGTAAACACGTGCCAGAACTGTTCTTATTACAGTAGCAGACAGTACATACAAAATAGCATACAGTATACGTAATCTCAAATACAACATCCGTCACCCGAACCCGGGGACCATTATTCAAACCACAACAGCAGTAGTAGAAATATATAATACAACATCATATAAAA
>JAKUCV010003397.1:0-10758 GCA_028386065.3 Turnera subulata | reverse complement strand
TCTAACATCAACACATATCACCAAGCCATAACCGAACCTATACCAACATTTACACCAAGAATATGAACATCCCTCACAAACTCCCGAATATGGTATCCAACCTACACGAACGTCCCGGGAGGACAAGCAACGCCCGACTCTCTTCGTGTAAATGCTTCTCTATATTCTAGGGTGTACCTGGGATATCACACAGGGACACCGTTGGAGGATGCAATTGCTTCCGACAAGATCAAAGTAGCAGTGCACACTACTACCCCTAGGCGCAACTTCAGCTCAGCACAAGGAAACAAGCCCGTTGAAGTAAATCATGTGACTACCCGGGCACCGGTGCAAGTTGGGTCGAGATTTAGGAAATTCACCCCTCTTCTTATGTCTTTAGGAAAGATGTTCAAGAAATGCATGGAGGTAAACCTCTTGCAGCCTTTAGAGCCGAAACCTGGGTTTTTGATTAGGGGAGACCGGAATAACTTTTGTGAATTCCACCAAGCGGCCAGGCATGCCACGGATGATTGTTTTAGACTCCGTCACGAGATCAAGAATCTGGTGGATCAAAATGAGATAGTCTTACCCCCAAACGATGTAGAGATGTGAGAGGCTGATAAGCAAGAGTGTTTGCTATGCTGGAGAGAAGTGCGAGTTTTGTTCATCATTTTTGTGACTTTGCTTTTGTGTCGCCTGTTCACTTAATCAATAAAATGTGCCTTTTCTTTTCTATCTGAAATGGCAACAATCCTAGAACTAAGCTAGAATCACCTCCGAATCAATGTTTGTCCCCAACCCCAAATTCAATCAACCGGGATAGAACTGTTCACCCCCAAAATAGCAAAGAATTGGTAACAAAGAGTATGAAAGAATTGAAATAACGCCACAAGTAAAAACTTACTTGATAAGTTGAATTCAATCCTTGAAGTAAAAACTGGAAGAATCACTCTCTTCCCAAGAGAAGCATTCAGCTTTCTTATAAACACTTAAATCATCAATGTATAATCTGATTTCAAACTTGGTACATGGTTGGCTTTTATAGAAGCCAAAAAGCAAAGGATTAAATTTTAAATACAAGCACTAATCATCTTTTGTTTTCTTTAATGCACACCAACCACACTAACACCAACCACACCAACAAACCAATTGATGAAAGAGCACTCAATATGGATAGTGGGTATCTCTAGCTCCTTAGTGAATTTTTCAACCTGAAAATGAACAGTAAATGCCGGCAGTGAATAGTAATTTCCGGCAGCGAATAGTAATTTCCAGCGTGAACAGTAACTTTCCGGTTGAATGGTAAAAAACGGCTACTTTTGACTTGAATCCTTCAAAATGCTCACAAACTTTGGAATCTCTTTAAATTCATCTCCAAACTTGTCCAACTTATCTTCTTGTAATTCCCCATTGACCCAAGCTTGAGCATAATGTAGCATGCAATTCTTTATCATCTTCAATCGAGCCCTTGTGACTGGTCCTTGAGGAAAGCTAATGGCGTCATCACCTTCTTGAGTTCCACTTGGTGTTGGTTTGCTCGTATCATTCCCTCCTTCCTCAAAAAGATTCGTCCTCAAATCAAAACCTAGAAAATTAGAAGGAGTTACATTAGGGACGATGATGGCCATACTAACTCCATACTTACCTATCGAATCCACCGTGTAGGCACTGTCATTGACCCTTTCAAAGTCACAGAGTAACCGATCGCATACTGCTGGATCGAATGGCATTTTGCTGCTCCCGGAATCAACTCGTGCATTCCTCTTAGAAAATAAGAGTAAGACAATTAACCAGAAAATAAGTGGTAAACCACTACTAGCTTGAAAACAAGCAAGAATTAGCAATTTATTCACCAATTTTCTCTGTGCCACATGCAAACAATAATCCAAGAACTTAGGGCCTCTATCAAACATGAATATCCTAGGATTATCGTGCGACAACAATGTGAAATAGAACGAAACTTCATCATATATGGCATCCTTTAAGATCTCGACAAGCTCAGCATGCAAAACATCAAAACGTAAGACGAACATAGCCTATGCAACACTCATTCTGAAATAAACACACGCGTCAACACGTACTACATCCAATAACAAGTAACAACTCGAAGTCTCATGCAAAAATATGCAGTAACTAATTGCGAATAGTCCATGCAGTGTGAGGATAACATATCTAATAACCAACTTCACGTTCTGCAAACAGGTCACATGTAAAACATCATCAAATGAATGACCTGCCGTAAAATTCATAAGTCTATGGATCTTGTAAATAACATGTGTAATATCCCTTAGATTCATGAAATCGATATGTAATCGTCCAACTTCATGTAATGCAAACGGAACACATGCATCAAAGAATGCGATCGGAACATGTGCATCACATATGGTTCAATCAGTAGATATTGCAAGAACCACACGCATATTACTACCAGAAATCAAACATGCAATAAGACACTCAACACGAATTAGTTTGCAAGTTTTAAAACATATAATACCAAACCGAATGCAAACTATAAGAAACAACTCATGACATGCAATCAAAAATTCTGCGTTACCAAACCTAACTATTGCACATATGCATTCATCAAGCAAGTTAATTAAACACACATGCATACAAACACTATAAAATTGAACCAACATAGTCATGCATTCATTAGACAAAAGAAATTGATACTTTACTTGTGATTGTTCATCTCGGCAATCCACACTCATTTGCCACTTCCCATTCATCTTTGGCAATAGACTACGCATTCCAAGCTTGTGATCGAATTGATGCTCAACTCCCTTAAACAGCGTCAATTCTCCTCCTGGATCAATCAACTTGGAACAAGCATTAGTTCGTTCCACAAAAATAGGCATAACAAGTAACTTATATGGATCATAATCAATAGAACAACAATATAAATCACTCATCATGTTGTCCAATTTAGGCATTAAAGTCATAGAATAGGAACTTAAAACCTGGTGATCCCTTTTGATTGTAATTGGCGCCCCATGTGTGGACTCAATTTCTCCAAGGGTCTTCAATTCCTTAGGGAAAGCATCCCCCAATATCAGCAAAGAAACAACAAAACTAGAAAAACAAGGGTTAAGGTTATATCCCTTAAGATAAGCATCATAATACAAGAGTACAAACATGCCTTTCTTTTCTTTACAAACAACCCTCATATCACTCTCTTTTGCATATAGATTTTGTTTCCCTTTTCTCTCTATTTTTGTCTCAACAATATCGACCTTTTTACCCATTTCACCTCTCTCATAGTCGGCTTTTTCCTCTCTCTTTTCTTTTATTTTCAGCTCTCCTTTTACAAGACTCTCTTCCTCTTTTTCTTTCTCACTTTTTGCAAGGCTCTCAGCCTTCTTCTCTACTTCACCAGATTGTTGCAATTCGGGTGGAAGTTTCTCGTTCAAATTCTGCAATTCGACCTTCTCGTCAATCTCACAAGTAGTTTAAGGCTTTTCAGCCTGAATTTCAAGCTTAGCTTTCCTTTCAATCTCAGTTTTCTTTTCAGCTTCGGCTTTCCTCTTTAATTCTTCCTCCCATCTAATCTTCTGGTAAATCTGATGCGACCGTTCTTGGAATGCAAGAATAGACTCCTTTTCCTTTAGCCTTTTATCTTGTCGAATCCTTCTTCCACCATGCTCCACACGGTGCCACCCTTCTTCTTCTTTATCGTAAAATTCGTCCACATAGTCATCATAATGTACTGAAATCGGCTCTTGTCTCCTAGTCAGAAATTTTTGCTGTTGCTCCTTTAAACAATGACTAGGCGCATATCTTTTCTTCATAATCCTCTTCAAATCAGCCCATGTACTAATAGGCTCTTCTCCATACCTTCTTCTCTCTAAAACAAATTGATGCCACCAAATACCTGCATAATCACTAAATTCTGCAACAACTAGTTTTAGCTTACTTTCTTCAGAGTAGTTATGATAGTCAAAGAGCTTCTCCACTCTCTTCTCCCATTCCAAATATGCTTCAGGATCATCCTTGCCATAGAAAGGCAGAATTTTCAATTGAATGCTTCCAACATCCCTATCAACACGATTTGCTCCTCCCTCTCTCTTATCAAAGCTTGGATTTCTATACGTTCTTTTATTACATCCTCCTCTTTCTCCAAATCTATCATGTCCCCATACTCCATCAAACTCACCTTCATCATAGCTATAGTGCACAAGAGTTGATTTCTCGGCTTCCATCCTGTAAACTCCTCTACCACATCTAAAATATTCCATGATATCAACCTGCAAAAACTTGTTAGTAGAAAATACCTCACACACTCCCTCACGTGTTTACACTCGTAACAGAATGTCTTCACTCGTGTTTCACTCAAATTCGTCTTTTCTTCTCAAAATTTAGTGCACACACTCAGCCTTTTACCACTCAAGATTCTATCACAGTTTTACTTTTCCGGATCAATCACAACCAACCAAGTAAATAGAAACCTGCAACGAAAATTTCAACAAGAAGCAGAGGAACAACCTACAATGAAGATTTAGACATAAATTCTAGAGGCAACAATCAATTCCAGCAAAGAAAGATAAGCACACACAAAGAAGAACAATATTGTATGTGACGATTCTTGTATCAATTGAGCAATAAGGAATAAGAATTACTCAATAAGGAAAGCTAAAAGAAATTTGGACAGCAAGATAATAAGAATGCAAGGAAGAAATCCACAACTAGGTAATCAATAATACAACTTACGAAGATCACCTATAATACTTTCTTTCTCTTTTCCTTTTTTTTTTTCACTTCGTGAACAGTAACCAATTTTTTTACCTTTTACTTTTACTGTTTTGACGTGAACAGTAAAAAAGGTGTGAACAGTAAAAATGTGAATAGTACGAGAACAGTGATGAACAGTACGGGAAATAAAACAGTACCGAATAGTAATGAACAGTGCCCGACAACAAAAAACTTGGAATTGAAAGAGCAGAAAAATAAAGATACGTAGTTGAATTGATACCTAGGCTCCGCTACCAAAGATGATACGGCAACAATCCTAGAACTAAGCTAGAATCACCTCCGAATCAATGTTTGTCCCCAACCCCAAATTCAATCAACCGGGATAGAACTCTTCACCCCCAAAACAGCAAGGAATTGGTAACAAAGAGTATGAAAGAATTGAAATAACACCACAAGTAAAAACTTACTTGATAAGTTGAATTCAATCCTTAAAGTAAAAACTGAAAGAATCACTCTCTTCCCAAGAGAAGCATTCAGCTTTCTTATAAACACTCAAATCAACATGTATAATCTGATTTCAAACATGGTACATGGTTGGCTTTTATAGAAGCCAAAAAGAAAAGGATTGAATTTTAAATACAAGCACTAAACAAGCACTAATCATCTTTTGTTTTCTTTAATGCACACCAACCACACTAACACCAACCATACCAACCACACCAACAAACCAATTGATGAAAGAGCACTCAATATGGATAGTGGGTATCTCTAGCTCCTTAGTGAATTTTCCAACCTGAAAATGAACAGTAAACGCCGGCAGTGAATAGTAATTTCCTGCAGCGAATAGTAATTTCCAGCGTGAACAGTAACTTTCCGGTTGAATGGTAAAAAACGGCTACTTTTGACTTGAATCCTTCAAAATGCTCACAAACTTAGGAATCTCTTTAAATTCATCTCCAAACTTGTCCAACTTATCTTCTTGTAATTCCCCATTGACCCAAGCTTGAGCATAATGTAGCATGCGATTCTTTATCGTCTTCAATCGAGCCCTTGTGACTGGTCCTTGAGGAAAGCTAATGGCGTCATCACCTTCTTGAGTTCCACTTGGTGTTGGTTTGCTCGTATCATTAAGATGATACGGCAACAATCCTAGAACTAAGCTAGAATCACCTCCGAATCAATGTTTGTCCCCAACCCCAAATTCAATCAACCGGGATAGAACTGTTCACCCCCAAAACAGCAAGGAATTGGTAACAAAGAGTATGAAAGAATTGAAATAACGCCACAAGTAAAAACTTACTTGATAAGTTGAATTCATTCCTTGAAGTAAAAAACTGGAAGAATCACTCTCTTCCCAAGAGAAGCATTCAGCTTTCTTATAAACACTCAAATCATCATGTATAATCTGATTTCAAACTTGGTACATGGTTGGCTTTTATAGAAGCCAAAAAGCAAAGAATTGAACTTTAAATACAAGCACTAAACAAGCACTAAACAAGCACTAATCATCTTTTGTTTTCTTTAATGCACACCAACCACACTAACACCAACCACACCAACCACACCAACAAACCAATTGATGAAAGAACACTTAATATGGATATGGTATCTCTAGCTCCTTAGTGATTTTTCCAACCTGAAAATGAACAGTAAACGCCGGCAGTGAATAGTAATTTCCTGCAGCGAATAGTAATTTCCAGCGTGAACAGTAACTTTCCGGTTGAATGGTAAAAAATGGCTACTTTTGACTTGAATCCTTCAAAATGCTCACAAACTTAGGAATCTCTTTAAATTCATCTCCAAACTTGTCCAACTTATCTTCTTGTAATTCCCCATTGACCCAAGCTTGAGCATAATGTAGCATGCGATTCTTTATCGTCTTCAATTGAGCCCTTGTGACTGGTCCTTGAGGAAAGCTAATGGCGTCATCACCTTCTTGAGTTCCACTTGGTGTTGGTTTGCTAGTATCACTATCTTGATGATTGCATTTCCTGATTTAGAAAGTGACATAGTTTGTGCTAAGGTGAACGGATTTTGCAAACATTTCAAGTTTGGCTTGCCGAATTTCTAAACGGATCAATTCAAAGTTAAGCCATTGAAACCCAGCTTATCAATGTGGCTCCACACTAGATTCTAGGATCCTTGCCTTGGCCATAAGAAAGAAGCCTCGTGTTTTAGAAATAAAGTGGTGCTTGAAGCACAGACCCTTGGCTAATATGGAGCAGCCACACCTAAAAACCCTAAACTAGACACCAACCTTCAAACACAGCCCTTACTAAAGACTTAGGGGGAGAAACTTTCTTAAAATAGTCTGATTTTGATCAATGGGGAAAAATTGTAAAGGTAAGACATTTGGCCCGTCTTCACCTGAACTACGAGGACCTGATTTCTTAAACATGGCACAAAAAAAAAGAAAAAAATTAGAAAAAAAAGGAACACCCTCTAGATCACCAATCCATTTTTAGAAAAAAACCGTCTATACGATAGCGAAGGTGTTTCCTTAAAAAAAAAAGCAAAAAAAAAGAGAAAAAAGAAAAAAAAAAGAAGAAAGAAAGAAACAAGACAAAGAGAGTGCTATGTTTAGGAATACGTAGGCAACCTAAAATAAAGGTGCGGTCAAAATAAAAATCCCCTCCCACTCCAAGTCGAACTTCCTTGGTAGACCAAACTTTGACACCCGTTCTACCAATGGTCCATCCGTTTAACCAAGAATTGATCTGTCACAAAATGTTTGCAGTCACCTTAGTATGAATGAAATTATTGACTACTTCTTGACATGCATAGAGAGGGGGCCCGGTACATTAGAGAAGCGTGAAAGACAGAGGAGTGAACAAGGACAAAGCACCTGGTGATCATTATCTGAGGGCTTAGCAGCAGCATGAATTATGGTTTCATCCATCTCTACAAGGCACAAGTAGAACGACCTCATCTACCCCTGTGGCTCGAAATCATGTTTGCAAATTTGAAGGATGCCTTTCCTTGGCTGGTGTACTCTCTCACGAGAATCCTCACTCATCTTTACCTTAGAATTATTCGAACGAGCTTCGAAGGAGGTCTCTGGGTACCCCAAGGTTTGTCTTATGGAGTCTTAGACTCGTTAAAGCCTGAAGAAAGGAAAGAGATACCTAAATCCAATTTCGAAAAAGAAAAGAAAAGAGGGAGAGAAAAAAAGAGAGGGAGAGAAAGAGAGAGAGAGCAAAACCCTTCCTTGAAAACCAAGAGGCACTCATATATACATTGCTTGGATTTATGATATTTTGCATGTGGCCCTTACCAGGCCCAAAATTCATTTGTTGTTGTTAGGGGCATTCTTGAGAAGATGTAAGGTCCAGTTTTTATAAAGTTAATGTGCGTTGTCCTGGGCATTCAAGAAGATGTAAGCCCCAACTTTTGTTGATGAGTCGAGATGTGAGCTTGGGCATTCGAGGAGATGTAAGCCCCAACTTTTGTTGATGAGTTTGGGCATTCTCAATAAAAACAAGTTGTAAGGCCCAACCTTTTACTGTGAAATGATGCTAGGGGCATGCTACCCCCATGGTTTGAATTGTGTGATTTTCGGGGCATGCTACCCCATTAGAGTTAATATCTGATCCTAAGGGCATAGCTGCCCATGTTTCTTGGAATGAGTGCGCAAAGGGCATAGCTGCCCTAGCTTTTCGAAGTTAAATAAGGGGCATAGATGCCCTAATTTTGAAAGTTGAACAAAAGACATTGCTGCCTGGATTTTTAAACATGAGGGGCATAGCTGCCCTAATTTTCTAATGTTGAGAGAGGGCATAGCTGCCCACATTTTCGAAGTTGATTATACCATGGGCATAGCTGCCCGGTTTTTGATTTAAGTTCATCAGGGGCATAGCTGCTTGAGTTTTTTAGACATATGAGGGGCATAGCTGCCCGAATCTTTCGAGTTGATTTTAAATCAAAGGCATAGCAGTCCAAGTTTTTGACATGGAAGGGCATAGCTGCCCGAATCTTTCGAGTTGATTTTAAATCAAGGGCATAGTTGTCTAAGTTTTTAAAATGGAAGGACATAGCTGCCCAAGTTCACGATTGCATGGTGGGCATAGCAGCCCAAACTATTGAGAGGGGCATAACTGCCCGAATATTTTTAAAGTAGAGCATATGATGGGCACAGTTGACCAAAATTTTTAACATATAGAGGGCGTAGCTGCGTGAGTTTTTTGAAGTCGATTTCAAAGGGCATAGCTGCCCAAATGTTTGAATTTGAAGGGCATAGCTGCCCAAGATTTAGAAATTCAATTAAAGGGCATAGCTGCCCGAGTTTTTAACTTGGTTGCATGAAGGGCATAGTTGCCCGTGTTTTCAAGTTTAATTGCATGAAGGGCATAGCTGCCTGAGTTTTTACTTTGATCGTATGAAGGACATAGCTGCCAAAATTTTTGAATTTGAAGGGTATTGCTACTCGAGTTTTTGAATTTAATCGAAGGGCATAGCTACCCGAGTTCTTAACTTGGTTGCATGAAGGGCATAGCTACCCGTGTTTTTAAATTTGATTACATGGAGGGCATAGCTGCCAAAGTTTTTTTAAGTTGAAAGCTTCGTGGGCATAGCTGTCCGAGTGTTTATTCGATTGCGCAAGGGGCATAGCTGCCCGAGTGTTTATTTGATTGCATTAAGGGCATAGTTGCCCGGAATCTTGAAATTGATTCCCTCTTAAGGGCATAGCTGCCCAAAAATTTGAATTCGAATGAATGACGGGTATAGCTACCCGAGTTCTTTGAATTTGATTGCATGAAAGGCATAACGGCCTGAGTTTTCACTTTGATCGCATGAAGGGCATTGCTGCCCAGATTTTTGAATTTGAAGGGTATAGCTACCCGGTTCTTTTGAATTTAATCGAAGGGCATAGCTGTCCGAGCTTTTAACTTGGTTGTCTTAATGGCATAGCTGCCTGATTTTTTGAGTTTGATTTCATAAAGGGCATAACTGCCTGCAATTTTTACTTTGATCACTGAGGGCATAGCTGTCCGAAATCTCGAAGTTTGATTGCACCATGGGCATAGCTGCCCGAATTCTCCAAAGATGATTTCAAACCAAGGGTATAGCTACCCAAATTTTTAAGGTTGGTTTCAAATTAGGGGCATAGCTGCCCAAGTTTTTGGAATTGGTCACTTCAAGGGCATAACTACCGATATGTTTTGAGTCGATGCACATAAGGGGCATAGCTGCCCGATTTTTCCTCAATCGACTACGCATTAGGGCATAGCTGCCCCGTCATTCTGATTGATTTGGACTATGCTTGGTGGCGTAACTGCCCCGGATTTCCAAACAAAGAGCATAGCTACTCAAAATTCATGGCACACACCACTTGCATCTATCATTCAAATTTGGTTGTTCCTTTCTTACGTTGTTTCGTCCTTAGTCTCTAAGGACTAATCAACGAAGTACATCTGTGAACACCCAAATTTGACCCATGTATTTTCGACTAAAATTGGATTTCGAACATGCTGGAACTTAGGATTAATGAGATGATTTGGTCCTAGGTTAATGCATATTAAAAATTTAATTTAGTAGAATTAATATATTTTGGTAATTTAAACCTATATATATTCGAATTCTAGGATTAATGAGATGATTTAATCTTAGGATAAAATATATATTAAGGTTTATTAAACTAAAATATGTTTGATTTCATTACTTGGGCTTCCTGATTTAGTTTCAATCCAAGTATGATGAGATGATTCATTTTTGGATTAGGAATAAAATGAGAGGCCCAAGTTAATGAAATAAGAATTCTCCAGTGTTTAATGAGCCCATTAGCACATTTCTTGCAGGTTAATTTTAGCTCTGATTTTCGTGGAAAATCAGAATTAAATCATCTCTTGATTAGATTTTGTGTTTTTGGTATGATTTTGCTTAAAATGGGTGTTAATGTGATGCAGCAACAACCCTAGAATTCCACTAGGTTCACCTCTGCAACTAATTGATCCCAAGACCTCCAATCTCCAATCAAACTAGGGTTTAGTATTCCTATTCTTCACCTCCTAAACTCAATGGATTAGGCAACAAATAATGAGGAATACAAGGAGTTGATTAATCACCACAAGTAATAACACTTGATAAGAAAAA